>SJYX01005101.1:57235-111104 GCA_006410675.1 Oreotragus oreotragus
TGGTTCAGTGGTAAAGAATCCGTTGCCAGTGCAGGAGACATGGGTTTGATCCCTGGGTTGGGAAAATTCCTTGGAGTAGAACGTGGCAACTCCAGTATTCTTGCCTGGGAAGTCCCATGGGCAAAGAAGCCTGGCGGGCTGCAGTCCGTGGGGTCACAGTCGGACATAACTGACGGCCTATACAATAAGCTGTAAAAATAGACACTGATTTTTGAGAGTTGTCTTATGAATATCAGTGAATAACTTAAGCAGCCTTATTCTCTTTGGGTGTCTAATTTGTTTTGATTATAGTTTCCTCTAATACATCTGTGATGTTTTTCTCCAGTGTTGAAAGCCTGGTTCACATATGATAGCAAGGCTGAGTGACCCAGGAAAAACACGAAGGGAAAGCAAGCTGTTCATCTTTGCAAGGGGTTCAGCACGGAACATATTTAGACAATTTTCTTTTCATGATAGTTTTGCCACTCAGAAAACTGGGTGTATAAAAAAGTAGTGCTGAAAATGTACGACAGCCCAACAAAACACTGCTTGATGTTTGCCATCCAGCTTTCATCTGTGGTCTTCGTGTTTCTCTTCCCTGTTCGTTACTTAGGCCCTTGGGGACCAGGGCGTACTTTCCCAGATTGCACCACTCCAAGGAAGGAAAACCTCAGACCTTGATTTCTTGGCACAGTTCCCTGTTAGCCTTGTTCAAACCTGGTTCACTAAAATAAATAATGTAAACACATTTTAAAAGTTTCATCTGAAATTTAGATTAATAAATAAGTTTTTTAATCCAAAGATGTTCATATCAGAGAGAATAGAGAATTGTAAGCCAGGGAACCTGTTCTCTGGTGTGTTCTGGACCTATTCTGGTGCTGGACCTGTTCTGGTGCTACAGCTAGCAGCTATGTTAACTTCAGCAAATCACAGTCCTTTGGTGGTATTGTTTTTTAATCACTCAGTTGTGCTCATGTGTGACCCCATGGGCTATAGCCCACCAGCCCTCTGTCCATGAGATTTTCCAGCAAGACTACTGCAGTGGGTTGCCATTTCCTTCTCCAGGGGATCTTCCTGGCCCTGGGATCAAACCTGCATCTCCTGCATTGGCAGGCAGATTCTTTATCACTGAACCACCTGGGAAACTCTCACAGTCCTTTGGAAGATTGTATTTTCATCTGTGAAACAGTGGGTCCCAACACATTTTTATCATCAGCACACACTCATTCATCAGCAGTCTGAGTGCCGACTCTCTGCCAAACCCTCTGCCAGGTGCTAGGGAAATCGCAGAGATGGCAATGGTGTGAAGCACATGGTCAGATCCTGGCACTGACAGTCAGTGACTAACCCTGCGCTCTGCTGAGGCGGTGACAATACTGTCAGAGCAACCTGCTGGCTATTTTTACCCCCAAAAAGCCATTTTTTAAGAGAAATTTTTAACCTATTTTCCCCAACCCAAAATAGAAATGGAGCCATAATGCTCGGTCTATTATTATACAGACCGGGTGTCATATGCAAAGATGCTGGATCACATGAAGGAAAGGGAGCATCCCAGAATGAGTGCCAAGCATTCTGCTTCACTTCCCGAGGGGCTCTCTTTGCNTTTTAACCTATTTTCCCCAACCCAAAATAGAAATGGAGCCATAATGCTCGGTCTATTATTATACAGACCGGGTGTCATATGCAAAGATGCTGAACCACATGAAGGAAAGGGAGCATCCCAGAATGAGTGCCAAGCATTCTGCTTCACTTCCCGAGGGGCTCTCTTTGCTAAATATTTGGAGCAGCCTTTCCCAAAATGTGTTCCCTAGTGCACCAGTTCCTCAGAATGTTACTAGTGTTCTGTGAAGGAAGGTTCCAGTATTACAAAAGTTGGAGGAATACTAAGCAAATAAGTTAAGCAGGTTTCCTTAGAGCAAGTTTTCTTAGTCCTTTTATTGTGGAACATGACTCTAAAGGAGCAAAGGAGGGTTTATTTTGAACCAAACTTATTTGACCATAGAAATGGTTGGTCTGTTTTCCAGAGCATTTCGTGAGGCCAGTCCTCTGTGGGACTAGCCATTAGGACACTTGTGAAAACAGGAATTTGTTTTAAAATGCGTAGCTTTCCCACAAAATCTTGTACATGAACCGTCATAGCATTGTATTCGTGATAATCCAAAAGTGGAAACGATGCAAATGTTCATCAATGGATGAAGGCATGAATAAAATGTGGAATATCCGTACGATGGAATACAGTGGAATGCAATGCAGCCACTAAAGGGAAAGAAGTACAGCTACCACATGAATGGACCTTAAAATATGGCAATAGGAAAGAAGCCAGACACGTTCCATGATTCCATTTATATGAAACGCAGATCCACAGAGACAGAAAGTAGATTGTTAAGGATTTGTTAAGGATTGGGTGGTGGGAGACAATGTGAAATGACAGCTAATGGAGTATCATTGGGTGGAGATGCTAAAATGGTCCAAAACTATAATCTGGTGATGGATATGCAATTTCAAATGTACTAGAGACCATCGAAGTGTGTATTTTAAATGGAAAAATATGATGGCATGTGAATTATATCTCAATAAAGCTGTCAACAAATACATATTTTTGTGGGAAAAAATGAACTGAAAGGATTTGGGCCTATGTTATCCATTTTTAGTTATGATTTATCTTCTTAGAGGCTTGCATGCCATAGTCGAAGAAGCTGACTGGGTTTAAAACCTACTTGTACATGATTACAAGTAGGTTTAAGCAACCATGATTGAGTCCTAACCTCCCTAGGGTTCCCTTTCCTTATCTAAAAATAAGAATAATAACAGGACTCTTCTGAGGATTAATAAAATTATGTATGGATATTCTTTTGAAAATTAAAAATTTTGTAAAGGTTAATTATTATTTAACTGTAAGTAGTAATGGACCACTTGAGTGTGAAATCTGTGAGGGATTCAGTAGGTTATTGAAGATTTCTGTGGCTGTTTTCTCTTCTGAGATAATAAAATACTTCCCTCATGGGGTTGTTACAAGAATCTACAACACGTGTAACACTCTTAAAATAGTGCCTATGTTAAATATTTGTAGTTTAATCTCTTTTCTTCATATTTGCTTACTTTTCTTCATATTTGCTTACTTTTCTTCAAATTTGCTTACCAACATCGTTTTCAGACATTGTATTTTTTCATATTTCATTCTTCTTGTGTTGGTCTCTTTGATCAAATTGAATATAGAATCCCCCCTTTCTTTTTTAGTGGCTCTTAGTTATCAATCACTATGTTCCTGTTTTCCTGCCATTATTCTAGGCTGTGCCTGACAAATTATATTTGTTACTTCTTAAACACGTGCCCACTAACCCTTGCTGTAGTTTTTTGGTTGTTTTTTGAAGTGTCAGCAACCTCTGTGCTCATTGGTTCAATTATCTGACTACTAATGATGATAATGATAAGAAAAAGACTGCAGTGAAAAGGGAAGAGAAGAATGAAAATTCTACCTGAGAAATACTTATTATCTGCTCTCTTTCAAGGAAGAATAGCTTTTAAATGGTGATGCCATGAGAGAAAAAAAGCCACATGTAGGGATTAAACTGCCCATTTCCCAGAGTCAGACTGCCAGGGCCGCATCCAGCTAATTCTACTAGTGAGGATCAAATCCCTTTCCTCTGCTGGCTAGGGGGCCAGGGTTGGACAGAGGAGTCGGGGTGAAGGGGAACAGCGGTTCTCTACCCCAGGAAGGGCATTGACCTCTGGTTTATAATCGGTGCAGTATCCATGCTGGTGGCTTTCTGCAACACATGGTAGAAAGATTGCTTTTCACATTTGATCCTCATTTCCAGAAAAGGAACTTCTATTTTAGGTATTCAGTTATATTCAGTAAGTAATTATGTTGAACACTGAGGCCAGCATGGTGCTAGTGTTAGGGAGAAATATTGCTATTGTTATTATTATTATCCAAGTGAGACATTATGAAAGAATAGCGTGTGAGTATCAGGTTAAGTATCAGGAAAGCACACTGTGCTAACGTGACAGGGAAGAGAAAATAAACTAAGCTTTACATTATAACTCAGGAAAATAAATCAAAGGTGAAACTGGGGACCCAGAGACAAACCCAAAAGAACTGTTTGGCACTTTCATAACTTCTAGTGAAAAGGAGCAAAATGATTCAAAAAATGCTTCACAAAATCAACTGACTTGAAATTCTCCATATCTAAGTATATTAAAATTATATCTAAAATGGCAAACAGAATCAAAATCAATGTCTCTGGGACACAAAAGGGATTCCTGAGTTTTACATTTATTTTCCAATATGACAGTGTCTTCCTGTAAAAACAGATGTGACTCTGCTCAGTTACATCTGACTCTTTGTGACACCATGGACTGTAACCCACCAGGCTCCTCTGTCCATGGAGTTTTCCCTGCATCTCTCATGCCTCCTGCATTAGCAAACATATTCTTTACCACTGCACCACCTGGGAGGCCCTATCTCCTGTTGGTTCAGTGGTAAAGAATCCGTTGCCAGTGCAGGAGACATGGGTTTGATCCCTGGGTTGGGAAAATTCCTTGGAGTAGAACGTGGCAACTCCAGTATTCTTGCCTGGGAAGTCCCATGGGCAAAGAAGCCTGGCGGGCTGCAGTCCGTGGGGTCACAGTCGGACATAACTGACGGCCTATACAATAAGCTGTAAAAATAGACACTGATTTTTGAGAGTTGTCTTATGAATATCAGTGAATAACTTAAGCAGCCTTATTCTCTTTGGGTGTCTAATTTGTTTTGATTATAGTTTCCTCTAATACATCTGTGATGTTTTTCTCCAGTGTTGAAAGCCTGGTTCACATATGATAGCAAGGCTGAGTGACCCAGGAAAAACACGAAGGGAAAGCAAGCTGTTCATCTTTGCAAGGGGTTCAGCACGGAACATATTTAGACAATTTTCTTTTCATGATAGTTTTGCCACTCAGAAAACTGGGTGTGTAAAAAAGTAGTGCTGAAAATGTACGACAGCCCAACAAAACACTGCTTGATGTTTGCCATCCAGCTTTCATCTGTGGTCTTCGTGTTTCTCTTCCCTGTTCGTTACTTAGGCCCTTGGGGACCAGGGCGTACTTTCCCAGATTGCACCACTCCAAGGAAGGAAAACCTCAGACCTTGATTTCTTGGCACAGTTCCCTGTTAGCCTTGTTCAAGCCTGGTTCACTAAAATAAATAATGTAAACACATTTTAAAAGTTTCATCTGAAATTTAGATTAATAAATAAGTTTTTAATCCAAAGATGTTCATATCAGAGAGAACAGAGAATTGTAAGCCAGGGAACCTGTTCTCTGGTGTGTTCTGGACCTATTCTGGTGCTGGACCTGTTCTGGTGCTACAGCTAGCAGCTATGTTAACTTCAGCAAATCACAGTCCTTTGGTGGTATTGTTTTTTAATCACTCAGTTGTGCTCATGTGTGACCCCATGGGCTATAGCCCACCAGCTCCTCTGTCCATGAGATTTTCCTAGCAAGACTACTGCAGTGGGTTGCCATTTCCTTCTCCAGGGGATCTTCCTGGCCCTGGGATCAAACCTGCATCTCCTGCATTGGCAGGCAGATTCTTTATCACTGAACCACCTGGGAAACTCTCACAGTCCTTTGGAAGATTGTATTTTCATCTGTGAAACAGTGGGTCCCAACACATTTTTATCATCAGCACACACTCATTCATCAGCAGTCTGAGTGCCTACTCTCTGCCAAACCTTCTGCCAGGTGCTAGGGAAATCGCAGAGATGGCAATGGTGTGAAGCACATGGTCAGATCCTGGCACTGACAGTCAGTGACTAACCCTGCGCTCTGCTGAGGCGGTGACAATACTGTCAGAGCAACCTGCTGGCTATTTTTACCCCCAAAAAGCCATATTTTAAGAGAAAATTTTAACCTATTTTCCCCAACCCAAAATAGAAATGGAGCCATAATGCTCGGTCTATTATTATACAGACCGGGTGTCATATCCAAAGATGCTGAACCACATGAAGGAAAGGGAGCATCCCAGAATGAGTGCCAAGCATTCTGCTTCACTTCCCGAGGGGCTCTCTTTGCTAAATATTTGGAGCAGCCTTTCCCAAAATGTGTTCCCTAGTGCACCAGTTCCTCAGAATGTTACTAGTGTTCTGTGAAGGAAGGTTCCAGTATTACAAAAGTTGGAGGAATACTAAGCAAATAAGTTAAGCAGGTTTCCTTAGAGCAAGTTTTCTTAGTCCTTTTATTGTGGAACATGACTCTAAAGGAGCAAAGGAGGGTTTATTTTGAACCAAACTTATTTGACCATAGAAATGGTTGGTCTGTTTTCCAGAGCATTTCGTGAGGCCAGTCCTCTGTGGGACTAGCCTTTAGGACACTTGTGAAAACAGGAATTTGTTTTAAAATGCATAGCTTTCCCACAAAATCTTGTACATGAACCGTCATAGCATTGTATTCGTGATAATCCAAAAGTGGAAACGATGCAAATGTTCATCAATGGATGAAGGCATGAATAAAATGTGGAATATCCGTACGATGGAATACAGTGGAATGCGATGCAGCCACTAAAGGGAAAGAAGTACAGCTACCACATGAATGGACCTTAAAATATGGCAATAGGAAAGAAGCCAGACACGTTCCATGATTCCATTTATATGAAACGCAGATCCACAGAGACAGAAAGTAGATTGTTA
Source organism: Oreotragus oreotragus (assembly GCA_006410675.1). Classification (NCBI taxonomy): domain Eukaryota; kingdom Metazoa; phylum Chordata; class Mammalia; order Artiodactyla; family Bovidae; genus Oreotragus; species Oreotragus oreotragus. Next base: position 63,883 of record SJYX01005101.1, read on the forward strand.
AGGATTTGTTAAGGATTGGGTGGTGGGAGACAATGTGAAATGACAGCTAATGGAGTATCATTGGGTGGAGATGCTAAAATGGTCCAAAACTATAATCTGGTGATGGATATACTGGGTTCGATCTCTGGGTTGGGAAGATCCTCTCGAGAAGGGAATGGCTACCCACTCCAGTATTCTTGCCTGGGAAATCCCATAGAGAGAGAATCCTGGCAGGCTACAGTCCATGGGTCACAAAGAATCAGACATGACTGAGTGAAGAACACTTTCCATCAACATGACACTCAGCTAGGTCTTAAAGAAAAGAAAAAAAAATTAGTTGAGAGAAAGAAGAACATTCCAAGAAGAGGAAGAGCAGCCTCAGGCCCAAGGCTTGGGAGAAGCCACCAGGTTCAGGGAACACCTTAGTGCTTATTTATAAATGCAGAATCTGGCTGGCAAGGAAGCGTGTGAAGACAGAGCATAACCTGCTGTATGTGCCTGGTATGTTGCTTAGCACGTCATGCCACAGAGTTTGGATACTGTCAGGCGGCAACAGGGAACTGAGCTTTTTAACTGGATAGGGGACATGATTACATTTGCATTTTAGACATATTTGGGAAATATACGGAAAAAAAAAATAAACGGGCTGGTATAGAGGCAAGAACAACAGTTACAAAGCAAGCAATGACAAGGACCTAATTAGGGTGGACACATTGAGAATGGAAGACTTCAAGGACAGATCTGAGTCATATTCAAAAAGATACAACTAACTTGGGTGACAAACTGGATGCACAAGAAGGAGCCACGAGATCTCCCAAGTTGCTGCTGGTTGGCTGAGTAGACAGAACACCAGTCTCCAAAGAATATTTGGATGGGGATGGAAAGAGGAACAATTCTGCTTGAGACATGCAAGTAGGAACGTCCAGCGGGCATTGGTTCTATGAGTCATAGAAAGAAAGATCTGGGTTAGACTTCTGGTCCTAGTGGTCATCAGCACATATGTAAAAGTCACTACCTCTGGACTGTAAGTTCAATGAGCAGGAACTCTGCCTTACTTACAACAGGCATTCAATAAATATTTGAATGAATGAATGCGATCCCAAAGGGAGTGAGAAGACTGGAGTCCAAACCTGGGATTCCTAAACTTTATGTTGAGCATACAAAAAAGAATGAGAAGAAACAAGGGGGAAGAAAATGAACACACCCAGTGGAAAAGATACATGCACACCAGCATGTATTTACAATAACCAAGACATGGAAGCAACGTAAGTGTCCCTCAGCAAATGGATAAATACAGAAAATGTTCTGTACATACATATGTATAATTAAACACACACACATTATATATATATATATATATATATAATTACTCACCATAAAAAACAATGAATTCTGCCATTTGCAGTAATGTGGATGGACCTAGCAGGTACTATGCTTAATGAAATAAGTCAAACAGAGAAAGACAAATACCTGTTCTCATTTACATGTGGAATCTAAAAAATAAAACAAATGAACATAACAAAACAGAAGCAGACTCACAGATAGAGAGAACACACTGGTGGTCAGCAGTAGAAAGAGGAAAGTGGGGAGGGGCAAGGTGAGGTATTAAGAGGTACAAACTACTATGTATCAATAGGCAACAAGGCTATGTTATACAACACAGTGAAATATAGCTCATATTCTGTATATATTTAATATAGCTTTAAATAGAGTATAATCCATACAATATTGAATTACTATCTTATAAACCTAAAACTAAAATAATATTGCAAACCAACTATACTTCAAAATATATACACACATACCTACAGAAACAAAATGAGGAGTAGGAGTAAACCTGGGGAAGAATGAAGTAATGAAGTCCAGAGAGGAAAATATCCAGGAAGAAGAACATTTCAGTAGGATGAAAGCATATTGGAGGGTTTGATAAAGTGAATCGAAACCATGTTCATTTCAATCTTATAAACCTAAAACTAAAATAATATTGCAAACCAACTATACTTCAAAATATATACACACATACCTACAGAAACAAAATGAGGAGTAGGAGTAAACCTGGGGAAGAATGAAGTAATGAAGTCCAGAGAGGAAAATATCCAGGAAGAAGAACATTTCAGTAGGATGAAAGCATATTGGAGGGTTTGATAAAGTGAATCGAAACCATGTTCATTTCAAGGATTTCATATCGAGGAGGAGTCCTTGACCTGGGGAGAGAGTACTGGTTCGGTGAAGGTGAAACCATTCTTTCGAAGGGCTTCCCAGGTGACTCAATGGTAACGAATCTGTCTGCCATTGCAGGAGAGTCAGGAGATGGGGGTACAATTTAGGAGATGGGGAAGATCCCCTGGAGAAGGGAATAGCAACCCATTCCAGTATTCTTGCCCGGAAAATGCCATGGACACAGGAGCCTGGCGGGCTACAGTGTATAAGGTCTCAAAGACTGCGCCACGACTGAGCACGCAGGCACGTACTGGCTTTATGCACTGGAGATCCATGGTCGTGCTTGCCCCAGGCAAACTGGGACGGTCGAGCCCTCTGCTCACCATCTAACCATCCAGCTGTGAAGGAGAGGAGAGGAGAGGGTAGTAGCTGGAGGAGACGTTTGGCCAGCGAGGGGGTCTCTCTTTGTTCTAGGATGAGAATGGTATAAATAAGTCCATTTGATGAGAAAGGAAAACCTGTAAAATGAAAAAGGCTGGGGCATATAAAAGTGAAGAGATAATTAAGAAACGAGTTTTACAAAAACCTTCCTAATTAGAGTCCTCTGCTCAGGGAGCTCCTTATGGGCCCATAAAATGCTCTGTGCTTTACAAAACAAAGAGATCCACATTTCTTTAAAAAAAAAAAAAAAACTTCAGTTGTAGAAATCAAGAAATACTTGTGGCATTGCACCATTATCTACAAGAATTATCTCTACAGCAATCAAAGTTTCCTATGTGTAATTATAAAATGAGGCTATGCCCACTGATCCCATATTATTCCCCCCCCAACCTCAGCCCTAGACAGTGATTTGTATTCAGAGCTCCCAAATGGAAGAAGATACATCTATTCCCAGTGTTCTTTCATTCCAACCCACAGGCTTTTTAGTTTTTGATTTACATGCAGAAATTGAAACAGAAAAAAGAAATACCACTGAAACCATGCATGCAACCCTGTGGGAGGAATGCGTCAGGAACCTGGTGAAACAGTGGGATTCTGGAAAACCAGGCCCAAAGCTCCTCTCAGATGTATGAAGGCTATACCATCCATCAAAAGCAAATGAAGTAACCCCTGAACAGATAACAAAAGAAAAAGAAACCCAATGTAGCACATTCATATTTGTAGAACTGTATTAAAATCCAACTTCCCCTGCTTCTCAGCGGCTACCATCATGTTGTTCATCTTTCTATTTGAATGAACAGGGCTGGTATGTCAGTCTCACCACTGGTGCGGATCTCTAGACCAGGGGACCCCAATCTCTGGGGCCATGGACTGGTACCTCCTGTCAGATTAGTGGCAGCACTAGATTAGAAATAAGGTGCACAATAAATGTAATGTGCTTGAATCATCCTGAAACCATCCTCCCCCTTCACCCTGCCACATCCATGGAAAAATTGTCTTCCATGAAACTGGTCCCTGGTGCCAAAAAGGGTGGGGACTATTGCCCTAGAAAAAGGATTTCCTTTATTCCTTTTCTTCACCTCTCTTTCACAGTAGTAAAGTTGCTCATTTAAATCACCATGTCTGCTCACTAGTTTAGAAGTCAAATCACTCGTTTTCGAAAGTAAAAATAATGCATGGATTTTATCAAAAGCTCCAAGAGTCAAAGTCCCTCCAGCGCCTTGATGTCTTATGACCTTTTCCCCAGAAGCAACCATTGATAGTAGCTATTGGGTATCCCCACCAGACATTCCTAAGGTGGTGTGAGCAAAGCTATGAAACATTTCAATTGAAAGGAAGATAATGATGGTGATAATCACCTAGGCCCTTCTCAGTTCCAGTCCTGGGCTTTTGTTTTCAAATCTGTAAGTGGATCCCCTGTTTCTTCCTTTTCACCTGAATCAACTGAAATGGGCACCCCAGCTGTACCTTGTAGCTTTGGTTAGGTAGTGATAAAGTCCTAAGTAGGTTTTAGAAGTGCTGTGAGGGAACTTCAACCCTCTGATCTGTCTCTTTCTCCTCCAAAAGGGAAAAGCAGCTTTGAAAAGTTAACCCCCCACTGGGGCCCCTCTCTGACTCCCTCCAAGCTGCTCTCAGGAAGCTCTGTCCTTTTCCTGGCTAGAGCCCCCCTTCCTCCGATGGGGAAGCATCCTGCTGTTGGCTTAGCTTTAATGAGTACCTGGTTAAATAGAAAACCCAAATCCTCTTTTCTGAAGGTAAGAAAGGGTAGACCTGAGATGGGAAATACTGTGAGCCAGGAAGTAAATGCGGGAGAACCCAAACATTATTATTATTATTAACCTTTTAAAAATTCTAAGGGTGATTTGCTGTTTCCACACATATCATTTTTCTTGGATCTGCTTGAGAGAGCTTCCTGTCATCATACTGAATAGCTATATTAATACTGTTAGTCACTCAGTCGTGTCTGACTCTTTGAGACCCTATGGACTGAAACCCACCAAGTTCCTCTGTCCATGGAATAATACTGCTTAAAATGTGCAAACCTGTGTTTCCGTGTTTTCATTGACAAAAGAGACCTCTCATATTTTCTTCAGACTCAGTCTTTCCCCTCTTCAGGGATCTGAGCAAGTAGATGAGTAAAGGGGGAAAAACAGGCCGGGTCACACTTTTTTGGCATCGACCCAATTTTCCAATCTTCAGCATTCTCAGCCAGTTTCCCTCTCCTCATCAGTGCATTGTGCTACTTGAAAGACACAGTGGAAACAGCTATGGGAACACAAAGAAAGAAAGAACACACACCATGGGGTTCGCAGAGAGGAAACCCTCGTAATAGATTTCAAAAGAATAAATCCTGGAGCAATCCTGAGTCTTAAAAAGATTTACCAGAAATGTAGGCAGAACTCCAAGATCATGAACGCTGGAAAAAATTGCAATATTGGGCACTGTGAGATAGGAGATAAGGAGAAGAGAAATTCCAAATGAGTTAATAATTCAATTCACATATGGTTTCTTGTTAGCAAGGCCTTTCTGAGAACCTCAAGATCCAACCTTGTTACCCTGCTCATTGGAATAAATACAATGTAATATTTGCTAAAGTAACTTGTATCATCTTATTTCTAAAATACCTTCACGTACTCAGTCCTTTCAGGCAGCAAAATCCTTTACAAAGTAACAGTTTTCCAGTGATTAAAAAAAAAAAAATCGGCTATTTCCTATAACTATGGGCTTCCACGGTGGCTCAGCGGTAAAGAATCTGCCTACCAACGCAGGAGATACAGGTTTGATCCCTGGGTCAGGAAAATCCTCTGGAGAAGGAAATGACAACTTATCTCCTATCTCACAGTGCAAGAATACTCCAGTATTCTTGCCTGGGAAAGCCCATAGGCAGAGGAGACTGGTGAGCTACAGTCCATGGGGTAGCAAAGAGTCAGACCCAACTGAGCTACTAAGCTCAGCAGCAGCATTTCCTATAGATATATAGCCTGGCTTGTCTTAAGTTCTGACTATGCTTTCATAGGAATATTGAAATCTATAGCTTGACTGGACCACAGCTGTGTCCTCAGTAATTATTCTCTGTCTTATGAACTCATGAGGAATACACTCATAACAAAGAAAGCAGAAGAAATTGAACTATAACAAGAATCTCCCTTAAAGCTGCATCAAGAAAAATAAATTGCATTCAGAAGTATATTTTTCTTTACTCCAGTGTGGGTTCTGGCAACATAGGAGGGTTTTTAATAAATAATCTGGGTTTATTGGCTTTTTCTTTAAAGATTGCAAAGTTAAGATTCGTTTTACAGATGTGCATGACCATATACAAGTTTCAATAAACTTCAAGTTATATTGAAATTTTAATAGCTTGGCTTTAAACCAAAGACACTCATCAGACATTCAGGGTTTACTGGCTTTTTTAATGTTTGGAACTCTGGGGGTAATAAGGAAGACATAACAGTTTTTTTTTTTTTTTTCCAAACTAATTGGTGAATAGGTTTATTTAAAATAGAGACTCAGCAATCCTGTCTGTAGGGTGTTTGTCAGAAGTGCTATGGAAAATAGGCCAGATAACAGAGTCTAGATGAATATATTAGGAAACAGGGTGGTATCGGCACACAGGGTCATCACAGGAGAGAGGAAGACTCAGTGGTTTGGGTGTCAGGAGATGGAGACTGGCAGATTCTACCATTGCTTATCCAACAGATCCCCCATTTCGTTCAGATATTGGGCAGTCTTTGATATCAAGGAACATAGGTCTGGCCAACCCACCCACCATCTGCCAATTTTGGCCTTCGAATGTCACAAAGCATTCAGCCATGGCAGCCATGTTGCATCATGAGAGGATGAGAAAAGCCAACATGTCATGGTGGTAAAGCAGAAGGACAGGAAAAGCCTGGAATTCTGATGACCCCACTGAGAAAATGAACCAATGCCAGCCACTGGCTATCTCTAGACATCTTGATTTGAGAAGAATAAATTAATTTTTCAGCCAGTGTTCATCAGTTTTTCTGTTATTTACAGCTAAAGGCATTCCTAAGGAAATCGTAGTCTTGTTTATAAAACTGAACCCATAGCATGTCACTGAACACATGCACAGATGCGAGACATTGTTAAAAAAAAAAATAAAAGGAAATGAATGACCTCTCAAATCTTCAGTTTCCTTATTTATAAAATAAGGAATAAGAACCCCAAAATATAACTGCAGTCTTTTCAAGAGAAACAAAGCAGTCCACTATTTTGAAATGATTTAAAACGTTTTTTGAGCTCCTACCTAAGGGATTAAATCTTTCCTGGCCCTGTGCTAGGATTTAGTCTATATTACTTCATTTAACCTTCCAATGCTCCTTTAATGTGAGCGCTCTTAACCTCATTTTACTTTTTAAAATTTATTTATTTAATTGGAGGAAAATTGTTTCACAATGTTCTATAGTTTCTGCTGTACAACAATGAGAATCGGTCATAACTATATATATATCTCCTCTCCCATTTGAGCCTCCCTCCCACTGCCCAGCCATCCCACCCCTCTAAGTTCATCACAGAGTGCCAGACTGGGCTCCCTGTTTAACCTCATTTTACACATGAGAAAACTGCAATTGAGGGAGGCTGAGTAATGCCCAAGATCACATAGCTAATGAGTGACACAGTCAGGACTCACATCAGGTCTTTTACCTGCATCTCAAGCCATTCACCACCTAGAGAAATACAGCAGACATTCATCCTACACTGTCACTGTAAGTGAGACCTAATGCCTTTTGGACACTGTGTTGATGTTTGTGGTTTTGCATTTCAAGAGATGGGACTTGAGCTATGATACAAACAAAAGTCATGTAATAGCTACCCCATCCCAACACCATCACCATCACCATCTTCAGAGATGGACTGAAACTGCCCACAGGAGGATAGAGATTCTAAGGAAATAATCTTGAATGCATTTTGATACATACTAAAACAGCTAATTGAGGCACTGAAATTCCACGCCATAAAGTGTGTCTATCAGTTCAGTTCAGTCGCTCAGTCATGTCCAACTCTTTGCGACCCCATGAATCGCATCACGCCAGGCCTCCCTGTCCATCACCAACTCCCGGAGTTCACTCAGACTCACATCCATCGAGTCCATGATGCCATCCAGTCATCTCATCCTCTGTCGTCCCCGTCTCCTCCTGCCCCCAATCCCTCCCAGCATCAGAGTCTTTTCCACTGAGTCAACTCTTCGCATGAGGTGGCCAAAGTACTGGAGTTTCAGCTTTAGCATCATTTCTTCCAAAGAACAGTCAGGGCTGATCTCCTTCAGAATGGACTGACTGGATCTCCTTGCAGTCCAAGGGACTCTCAAGAGTCTTCTCCAACACCACAGGTCAAATGCATCAATTCTTTGGCACTCTGCCTTCTTCACAGTCCAACTCTCACATCCATACATGACCACTGGAAAAACCATAGCCTTGACTAGACGGACCTTAGTCAGCAAAGTAATGTCTCTGCTTTTGAATATGCTATCTAGGTTAGTCATAACTTTTCTTCTAAGTGTGTCCATAATAACCTTTAATTTGAAGAACTTTGAAAGCTGGAGTACTCAAAGCCTCCCTGTGTTACCTAAAGAAATCTCATGGAGGCATCCAAACACAGAATGTCTGTCATCAATGATCTTTCCTGGTACATGGCTAAAATAAACTGCAGAATTCACTCTACATAACAGAATGAATGAAATATCAACTAAAGGAATACTAGCTACATCAGTGAGAAGAGAGGAACCTCTGACCAAAAAGATGAATTTGGTTTTGTAATTATGATTAATTTTTTTCTAGCAGAAATTAGGCCACAAGTCTATTAAGATATATCATGATTCATGATATTAAAGCCTTATCCTCTGAATATGGAAAAACACTCATTTAGTCTCCAAAATTCATTTCTTACTTAGACAATTTTTGATAGCAAATTTTTAAAATATAGGTTAAAAAAAAAAACAAAACAGTAAAGAAGATCACCCATGGTCCCACCACAAGATGCAACATTTTAGTATAGATTCATTATCTGAATGAATAAATGTCTGTATAGTCAAAGCTGTGGGTTTTCCAGTTGTCATGTGCAGTGTAAAAGTTGGACTGTAAAGAAGGCTGAACTCCTAAGAATTGATACTTTTGAATTGTAGTGCTGAAGAAGACTCTTCAGAGTCCCTTGGACTGTAAGGAGCTCAAACCAGTTAATCCTAAAGGCAATCAACCCTGAATATTCATTGGAAGGACTGATGCTGAAGCTGAAGCTCTAATACTTTGGCCACCTGATGCAAAGACCCTGATGCTGGGAAAGATCGTGGGCAGGAGGAGAAGGGGGTGGCAGAGGATAAGATGGTTGGATAGCATCACTGACTCAACAGACATGAGTCTGTGCAAACTCTGGGAAATAGTGAGGGAAAGGGAAGCATGGAGTGCTTCAGTGCACGTGGGTCGCAAAAAGTTGGACATGACTAAATGACTAAAGAACAAAAATTAGTAAAAATAGAATGTTGGTTGGTAAGAGCAGCAGAGCGCTGCTTCCACTACATACCAGATGCATGTTTAGGCAAGTTTTTTTTAATCAGTCTCAGCTTTCGTTTCCTTATCTATAAAGTAAGGGAAGAAGAATATCAACTTCATAGTTTTTTTAGTGACGATTAAATGTTATTTTGTGTAAAGCATTAATCATAGTGCTGGTGCGTATGAAGCACTAAATAAATATGAGTCTTTGTCATACAATGTTTTGTAACATATGCTATCATCTCTTACATGTTATTTCATAATCTTCTATAATATAAATTTTAGTGGCTGCAAGGAATTCAATTGTAATGATATGCTGTAATTCAACCTGTTTCTTATTGTTGAACATTTCAGTTATTTCCAATATGTCATTACTTTATACAATTTACACTGTGACAAAAATAAACTACTTACAGTCAAATTTTTGCATACACCCCTGATTATTTCCTTCAGATGTAGTGCTGGAGTGAAATGGCTGTGTCAAAATGGTTAATACAAAACTGAGTTTCCAGAAATGCTACATGAACTTGCAGCTCCTCTAGTACTGTTTGTAAGAGTACAACACTCACCACCACTTTGAAAAATATTCAGTATTTTTTCAATTTGATAGTTCAAAAAAGATTTGCCTTTTCTATTTTAATTTTCCCTGGGTTCAGGTGAAATATTTTTCATTTGTTTATGGACATTCATGTTTTGTCCTGAGACTTGCCTGTTGCTGCACTCTTGCAGGGCCAAATGTCTTACGGAGGTGTAGACACACTAATCTGATCTCTCAGTTTGCTCCTCACCCATCACCAGTAACCTTTACTTCACCAAATCCTAGGATCACTTCTTTCATCTCATTTTTCTAGACCTTTTGGTAGTGCTTGATACCATACCACTTCCCCTTAAAACACCCTCCTCTCTTGCCTTCTGAGATACCACATCTTCCTGTCTCTGTAGCTGTTCCTTCTCAGCCTTGGCCTCTACCTGACCCTCCACGCCCTGGTCCTAGGCCCCCTCTCTGTGTGAACTCATTCACTCCCCGTTTAATTAGCACATAGACTAATTACCACATATACATCTCCAAAACTTCTCTCCTGATAGTATTCAACTGATGGTAGCATCTCTGCTTGGATGTATCACAGGACTCTCAGATTTAACATGTTCTAAAAAAAAAAAAATTGATCCCCCCTGCCCCACTGCTATTTCCTCAGTCTTTGCTGACTCAAACATCACCACCATTTTCAGAGCTACTTACGTTGGAAACCTGAGGGTTACTCTTGGTTGCTTTCTCCTGCCCACTGGGCTTTCCCTTCTCACTCATAAGCAAGTCTTACTGTTTCTTTTTCCAAATCAGATCCTAATGCTTCTACTTCCCTCCCTCTCCACAATAAGCCTCAATCCAGGTCAGCACCACCATAGTCTCTTCCCATCTCGTCACCCTATTCCCTTATTCTCTTGCCTCCCTCCAATCTATTGTTCATAAAGCAGTCACAAGGGACTTTCCTGGTGGTCCAGTGGCTTAAGACTCCACACCCCCAATGCAGCAGGCCCAGGTTCCATCTCTGGTCAGGGAACTGGATCCCACATGCTGCAAACAGGAGCTCACAGGCCACAACTAAAGATCCTGCGTGCTGCAACTAAGACTCAGCACAGCCAAATATATATATTAAAAATCAAAGTAGCCACAAGACCTGCTAGCTTTAAAAATTAATTAATGTATTTCAATTGGAGGCTAATTACTTTACAGTATCGTGGTGGGTCTTGCCATACATTGACGTGAATCAGCCACGGATGTACATCTGCCCCCGCCCAACCAGGTCCTGAAGCCCCCTCCCACCTCCCTCCCCATCCCATCCCTCTGGGTTGTCCCAGTGCTTTGGCTTTGAGTGCGCTGTTTTCGTGCATCAAACTTGGACTAAGACCTGCTTTTTAAGTGGAAAATTTAATCGCATCATTTTCCTACTCAAAGCCCTTCATTGGCTTCTCCTAATTTTTCAAATAAATTCCCAACTTGTTATCATGATCTAGAAGGCTCTGCATGGTTTGATCCTCATCTACTTCTTCCATTTCACTTCTTGCCACATTCCCTGTCTTCTTCCACACCATGCTGCCCTCCTTCCCATTCATTGTATCACTAAACTTTTTGCCACTACAGGGCAATTGCAAATGCTGTTTCCTCAGATTGGAAGGCTTTTCTCACTTTCTCCCACTCCTCCTTACCTAGAAGATGTGTTTTCATCCTAAAAGTCTTGTTTATACGCTGCTTCTCAGAGAGACCTTCTCCAATCACTCTATCCAAGTATCCCCACTCTGTATCCTTGGTTATCTTCATGGCACCTGCCTCCCAAGGAACAGGCTCTCAAGAAATATTTGTTGAATAGGCTTCAGCAATATATGAACCATGAACTTCCTGATGTTCAAGCTGGTTTTAGAAAAGGCAGAGGAACCAGAGATCAAATTGCCAACATCTGCTGGATCATTGAAAAAGCAAGTGAATGCCAGCAAAACATCTATTTCTGCTTTATTGACTATGCTTAAGCCTTTGATTGTGTGGATCACAGCAAACTCTGGAAAATTCTGAAAGAGATGGGGATACCAGACCACCTGACCTGCCTCTTGAGAAACCTGTATGTAGTTCAGGAAGCAACAGTTAGAACTGGACATGGAACAACAGACTGGTTCCAAATAGGAAAAGGAGTACGTCAAGGCTGCTTTGTCACCCTGCTTATTTAACTTATATGCAGAGTACATCTGGAGAAGGCAATGGCTGGATGGCATCACTGANTTTCTTTGGAATGAATGATGCTGAAGCTGAAACTCCAGTACGTTGGCCACCTCATGAGAAGAGCTGACTCATTGGAAAAGACTCTAATGCTGGGAAGGATTGGGGACAGGAGGAGAAGGGAGTGACAGAGGATGAGATGGCTGGATGGCATCACTGACTCGATGGACATGAGTCTGAGTGAACTCCGGGAGATGGTGATGGACAGGGAGGCCTGGCATGCTGCGATTCATGGGGTCGCAAAGAGTTGGACATGACTGAGCGACTGAACTGAACTAAGCTGAACTGTGGTGTTGGAGAAGACTCTTGAGAGTCCCTTGGACTGCAAAGAGATCAATCCTGTCAATCTTAAAGGAAATCAATTCTGAATATTCATTGGAAGGATTGATGCTGAAACTGAAGATCCAATACTTTGGCCAATGCACAAGAGTTTGAGCAACCTCCAGGAGCTGGTGATGGATGGGAAATCCTTATGTGCTGCAGTCGATGGGGTCGCAAACAATCCAACATGACTGAATAACTCAACTGATAAGGCTCCACTGATTCTGAGGCACTGTGCTTCCCTCAATTCATGGGTTGTTTTCCCTTGAATAATGGGCATCAAACTCATTACTAAATTAAGTATTGTGATTTGACACAGCTTACAATCAGTTCAATTCAGTTGCTCAGTCGTGTCTGACTCTTTGTGAATCCATGGACTGCAGCATGCCAGGCCTCCCTGTCCATCACCAACTGCCAGAGTTTACTCAGACTCATGTCCATTGAGCCGGTGATACCATCTAACCATCTCATCCCCTGTTGTCCCCTTCTCTTCCCACTGTCAATCTTTCCCAGCATCAGGGTCTTTGCAAATGTCAGCTCTTCGCATTAGTTGTCAAAGTTATTGCAGTTTTAGCTTCAACATCAGTCCTGCCAATGAACGTTCAGGACTGATTTCCTTTTCGATTGACTGGTTTGATCTCCTTGCAGAACAAGGGACTCTAAAGGGTTTTCTCTAACACCACAGTTCAAAAACATCAATTCTTCGGTGCTCAGCTTTCTTTATAGTCCATCTCTCACATCCATACATGACTACTGGAAAAACTATAGCCTTGATTAGATGGACCTTTGTTGCAAAGTGATTTCTCTGCTTTTTAACATGTTGTCTGGGTTGGTCATAATTTTCCTTCCAAGGAGTAAGTGTCTTTTAATTTCATGGCTGCAGTCACCATGTGAAGTGATTTTGGAGCCCCCAGAATAGAGTCTGTCATTGTTTCCCCATCTATTTGCCATGAAGTGATGACACCAGATGCTATGATTTTAGTTTTCTGAATGTTGAGCTTTAAGCCAATTTTTCCACTCTCCTTTTTCACTATCATCAAGAAGCTCTTTAGTTCTTCTTTGCTTTCTGCTATAAGGGTGGTGTCCTCTGCACATCTGAGGTTATTGACACTTCTCCCTGTGATCTGGATTCCAGCTTGTTCTTCATTCAGCCCAGAATTTCTCATGATGCACTCTGCATATAACTTAAATAAACAGGTGACAAAATATACCCTTGACATACTCCTTTCTTGATTTGGAGCCAGTCTGTTGTTGCATGTCCAATTCTAACTATTGCTTCTTGACCTACATACAGATTTTTCAAAAGGCAGATAAAGTGGTCTTGTATGCTTATCTTTTTCAGAATTTTCCACAGTTTTTTTGTGATCCACACAGTCAAAGGATTTGGCATAGTCGATAAAACAGAAATAGATGTCATAGTTGATAAAACAGAAATAGATGTTTTCCGGGAACTCTCTTGCTTTTTTAATGATCCAGCAGATGTTGACAATTTGATCTCTGGTTCCTATCCCATTTCTAAAATCAGCTTGAACACGTGGAAGTTTACAGTTCACGTATTGTTGAAGCCAGCTTACATTAGTATTTGTTACAGTTAGTAAACAATATTAATAAATTATTTAGTAAGGTCCAGACTTTGTTCAGATATTCTTAGCCCATACCTACCATCTTTTTTTGGTTTTGTTTTTCTATTCATAGATTCCATTCAGAGTATCATATTACATTTTGCAGCCATTTCTCCATAGGTATCTTTGGCTGTGTGAGATTTCTCAAATTCCATGATTTTGATGATTTAGACATTTAAGTACTCTTGTTTAAATATTTTGTAGAGCATTCCTCAGCTGGTACTTTTCTGGGTGTTTTAGTTACATATTTTGTGGGAGAAGATCATAAACTGCCATTTTCATCATATCAGATTGAGGGTACACTATTAATATGAAAGACATGGCTTATTGCTGTTGATGTAAACCTGGATCACCTGGCTAAGGTTTAATTTTCAGGTTTCTTCACTAAAGTATCTCTTTCCCCCTGCCATATTTTATTTTTGGAAGAACGTCACAATGTGTAACTCATACAATGAATTGGAATGCTATGTTTTAACTCCTGAGGGTGAAATGACTATTATTATCAGTACATTAACCATTTGGAATTCTCTGAATGGAAGATTTGTCTGTTATCTCACTTTATTATTTATTACTTCATTCATTTGTATATTAACACATAGATATTTATTTTATACTTTAATTTTTAATTCAATACTACTTTATTTTTTATGTTGTTCAAATTGTTCTAGTCTTGGTGATTAGAATCTCTTTCTGTTATTTCTTGTGTCATTTTGACATATTCCATCATTGTGTTTTAATTCAGTATACCCTCACTTTCTGGCACTGTAAGAAACTCCAGGCTCATTCTATATATTTCCTGCCCTCATCCTGGAATCAGTCATGTTTCCAAGAAACCCTGGTTCCTTTAAGTGGAGAAAATAGAAACTGGTACATGGGCACAGGTATGGTCCTTGTTCCTAAGTATCCTTACTTTCAGCCCTCTCAGCTAAGACAGCAAAAGGAAATAAAGGGTATACAAATCTGTTTATATGTACATATTTATAATTATTTCCATATTTAATCATCCATATGTACTAAGATGTATATGGGTTCATCCTGATGGCTCCAGCTCTAATGCAGCACAACACAGTACAACATAATCCAGTTTTTGTTCTTGTTTGTCTGCAACCTTCTTCTCAATGTCTGACTTCTTTTCAATGTTGAGAAGTCTGACTTCCACCCCTTACTAACATTTTCTTAACTATTCAATTTCAGTATAAATGTATAGCAGTATCAGAACTGTTACTATATCCCGTGGGAAGGAGGTTTATCAACAAGAGTACAATGCTTATGTCTTGCTCCTTTTAACTTTAGTTTTCACTTTTAATCTCCACTATTTTTTGTTACTTAGACCAACACCTTATGCATCACCCTTTTGGTGAGATTGTTTCATATATTTGTAACATAAATTGTTTTGTCATTGTCTGCTTTTCATCCTGATGGTCTGTCTTCCAAAATTAACTTTTAAATTTATGTTCATTAGGATTCATTCTTTGTGGTACAAAGTTCTATGGCTTTGAAGATGTGTAATACCATGGATTGTATAGAACAATTATAATATTGTATAGAATATTTTTCTCTACCCTAAAATGTCCTCTGTGCTTCACCTATTGAAACTCTCCTTTTCCTATCTCTATTGTCTAAACTTTCTCATAATGTGCAATTGGACCCAATAGTTTTTACCCTTTCCATACTGGCTTCTTGCACTTAGCAATATGCCTCATTTATCTGTGTCTTTTGTAGTTCTTTTCTTTTTGTCCTTTGATGATTTTCCATTCTACAGAAGTACCATACATGTTTGTCCATTCATCTATTAAAGGGCATCTTAATTGCTTGACTTTTTGATGATTGTCAATAAACATGCAAGTTTTTGTGGAGCTATTCTTTACCAAATCAAGGCCACACTCCTATATTTGTAGTTTACTGAGAATTTTTATCGTGAATGAGTGCTGAGAACTTTTCTCATGAACAAGTGTTAGATTATCTCAAGTGCTTTTACTGCCTCGGTTGACATAACCATATGACTTTTCTTTTTAGCTTGTTAATTTGGTGGATCATAATTGTTTAAATTGTAAATGTTGAATCAGCTTTGTATTACTGAAGTAATTATTATGTACTTGTTTTCAACGTCATTACTTTATCTGCTAATTGTTGCTATTTCTTTTTTTTCTTCTTGTTTTAGGCTTCAATTTCACTTTCAAATATCTAATTTCCTAATGTGAAAGCTTAGACTATTGATTCTAGATATTTCTTCTTTTCTAAAATGCATCTTTAAAATATGTAATTAAAATATTTTTAATTACTCTTCAGACTTCTTATTTGACTTGTGTACTATTCAAAGGTGTGTTGTATTATTTCCAAATATTTAGCAATTTTCTAGTCATACTTTTATTGCTTATTATAGTTTAATTCTATTGTGGTCTGAGAATATACTTTGTACAATTTCTCTTGTTTTATATTTGTGAACATGTGTTTTAAGGACCAGAATAATATCCAGCTTGGTGGGTGGTTCATGTGAGGTAGGGAAGAATGTATTTTCTGCTGTTATTGGATGGATTATTCTCTAAGAGTCAACTAAATCAAAATGATGGATAGTGTTTTTCAGGTCAATTATGTCTTTCTGATTTTTTTGTCTGCTTAATCTATTAATTACTGACAGAATTGTTGAAATATTATACTATAATTATTAATTTTTCTATTTCTCCTTTCATTTGTATCCTAATTTTGTCATTTACATTGATGCTCTGTTGCTAGGTGCATAAATGTTTAGAAATTTTGTCTCTTATTAAGAATTGACTTTTTAACCAGTAGTGCCACTCTTTTTTAATATTTTTCTTTGTTCTAAGAACTGTTTCATCTGAGATTCATTATCAAATTTAGCTTCTTTTGATTAGTATAAGTATGGTATGTCTTTCTCCACTGTACTTTTAACCTGTCAAAGACTTTATATTTAAAATGTCCTTTTTTTTTGAGGGAGTCTATTTATAACTAATAATTTATTCAAATGTTTTATTTAAACATATGCAATGGTGACTTTAATTTCTACTCTTGATTCAGCATTAATGGAAATAATCTGCTTAACAATCTCAGAGAAGTGTGCAAGTTAATGAGACACTCGTGATCCTTATGTGAAAATAGGCCCAAGTTTTAAAGTCTTTAATTACAAATAGTTTTTCTAGTAATTCTCAGAACTTTGGTAGACATGTAAACTGGTCTTTTACTTTGAAAATAATTTGCATTGCTTCTCAAGCCAAAATACATTTATTCTGTATATAGTTTATTGGTTAAGAGGAATTGAGTTAAACAGGACTATAATTGAAGATTTTTTTAAAAATTGGCTAGGAATTTAACTGTGTGTCATATTTGCTGCAGCTGTAGACACCAGAAGCCAGCAATCTATTTCTCTTGCTCTTGTTTTCTCTATAGACTTTGATCATTTCTAAGTATGATCAGAAGAAGAAGATATTAAGGAGAGGTGGCAAGAATACACAGAATGATACAAAAAATATCTTCATGACCCAGATAATTACGATGGTGTGATGACTCACGTAGAGCCATACATCCTGGAATGTGAAGTCACGTGGGCCTTAGGAAGCATCACTATGAACAAAGCTAGTGCAAGTGATGGAATCCCAGCTGAACTATTTCAAATCCTAAAAGATGATGCTGTGAAAGTGCTGCTCTCAATGTGCCAGCAAATTTGGAAAACTCAGCACTGGCCACAGGACTGGAAAAGGTCAGTTTTCTTCCCAGTTCCAAAGAAAGGCAATGTTGAAGAATGTTCAAACTACTGCACAATTGCACTCATCTCACGGGCTGGCAAAGTGATGTTCAAAATTCTTCAAGCCAGGCTTCAACAATAAGGGAACAGTGAAATTCCAGATGTTCAAGCTGGATTTAGAAAGGGCAAAGGAACCTGAGGTCAAAGTGCCAACATATGTTGGATCATCAAAAAAGCAAGAGAGTTTCAGAAATACATCTACTTCTGCTTTACTGACTATGCCAAAGCCTTTGGCTGTGTGGATCACAACAAACTGTGGAAAATACTTAAAGAGATGGAGATACCAGATCACCTGACTTGCCTTCTGAAAAGTCTGTATGCAGGTCAAGAAGCAATAGCTAGAACTGGTCATGAAACTACAAACTTGTTCCAAATCAGTAATGGACTACATCAAGGCTGTATATTGTCACTCTGCTTATTTAATTTATATGCAGAGTACATCATGAGAAATGCTGGACTGGATGAAGCACATGCTGAAATCAAGACTGCAGGGGAAAAATATCAATAACCACAGATATGCAGATGACACTACCCTTATGGCAGAAAGTGAAGAAGAACTAAAGAGCCTCTTGATGAAAATGAAAGAGGAGAGTGAAAAAGTTGGCTTAAAACTCAACATTTGGTGAACTAAGATCATGGCATCTGGTTCCATCATCTCATGGCAAATAAATGGGGAAACAGTGGAAAACATGACAGTATTTTTTTGGGGGTCCCAAAATCACTTCAGTGGTGACTGCAGTCATGAAATTAAAAGAAGCTTGCTCCTTGGAAGAACCATTATCACCAAACTAGACAGCATATTAAAAAGCAGAGACATTACTTTGCCACCAAAGATCCATCTAGTCAAAGCTACGGTTTTTCCAGTAGTCATGTATGGATGTTAGAGTTGGAGTATAAAGAAAGTTGAGCGCCGAAGAATGGATGCTTTTAAACTGTGGTGTTGGAGAAGACTCTTGAAAGACCCTTGTACTGCAAGGAGATCCAACTATTACATCCTAAAGGAGATCAGTCTTGAATATTCATTGGAAGGATTGATGTTGAAGCTGAAACTGCAATACTTTGGCCACCTGATGAGGAGAACTGACTCGTTTGAAAAGATCTTGATGTTAGGAAAGATTGAAGGTGGGAGGAGAAGAGGATGACAGAGAATGAGATATTTGGATGGCATTACCAACTCAATGGACATGAGTTTGAGTAAACTCCGGGAGTTGGAGATGGACAGGGAAGCCTCGCATGCTGCCGTCCACGGGGTCGCAAAGAGTCGGACATGACTGAGCGACTGAACTGAACTGAACTGAACTGGAATATTCTTCCCTAGAGACAGTCTGCCTCAAAGCTCTTATAGCTATAATCCACTGCTGTTGTTGGTATAATGTGTGGCAAAGGGAAGGATTATGTACTTTCATTGATGAAATATCTATATCTTAGTGGACACTTGTCCCTGAGCTGTGACTTTCAGAGGTATTCCTGAGCTTTGTTTTTTTCCCTTGAGTGAAACAGGAAAGACAGAGAGAACTGGAGTTAAGGAAATGCCTTTTCCCTAGGTGGGATAAGGGTGTAGTGAAGTCTTTTCCACTAGAATGTATAATTTTTTTTTATAGAGAACACTATACTATATTTCACAATGGTTTCTTTTCTCCATTCCCTGCCAGTGTCACAAGGGGATCTTTATTGGCTCATCATTGCAAGAAGCTTCTGGATTCATAGAGGTAAAAGCTACAAAAGTATAAAGCCACTCTAAGACTACCGCCCTCAGGACTTTCTCAACCTTAAGTTTATCTATACCTGCCTCCCACATCATTTCATCATAATTATGAGTAAGTGCTTTCTTCCTGTTCGTGGTTTCTCTAGCAGCTGTACTCCCACGAACATGGATCTTGGCTGTAACTCTCTTGACCTGCTTATCCAGAATTTGGGGTTATCATTTTTCCTTGCAATTTCAGATCTATGGTGGGTTGAGAAAAGTTATTGATTTCAGTTCTTTGGCTTTTTCCTATGTTAAGGTTGGAATTGACAACTTCCAAGCTTTTAATGTGTCAGAGGAAAAAAAAAAAACAATAGTTGTTTATAAAGTATTATGGATAGATACATGATCAGGGTACACTTAACTGAAGTTTGATATTCACATTATAACCACTCATCATTCCTTATTATTAATAAAGCTTCTTTGAACTCAAGGCTGTGGGATTTACCAAGTCAGTTGCAAACATGACCTTGTTGCTGTTGAATTTATGATCCCAGTGGGAAAGAATACAGTTAAAACACACTATTTTGATTTTTATTTGAATATTGTGCACCTTGAGACCACTTAATAAAGTAACTTGTATTTTCTAGAGCATCTCTTTCTAGAGTAGGTTACAATATATTTGAGTGGGACCTGGCAGATGATAAGTTTTTCTGGCAAAGAAGGTAGCAATGAATACTACAGAGTGAGGGAAACAAGTATGTTAGAAAGCCTGAAAAGAATTTGATATGATGTTGTTATGGTTGTATGACACAGAAAGGGCTGGAGAAAAATAAATAAGCAGCACCAATAAAAAATGTGACAATAAGATTCTGTCTGTCTTGATATACTACCACCTTTCAAATATGTCTGTAGTTAAGGTTTTAGGATCAGAAACATGACTTGATAGCTATATTTGACTAATTTCTTGGTTTTGACTTAAGAAAATAATTTTCTACCTCAAGTGTATAAAAATGTCTCATCTTTAAAAATATTATAGCCCTCATGAGAAGAGTTGACTCTTTGGAAAAGACTCTGACTCTGGGAGGGGTTGGGGGCAGGAGGAGGAGGGGACAACAGAAGATGAGATGGCTGGATGGCATCACTGACTTCATCCACATGAGTTTGGGTGAACTCTGGAAGTTGGTGATGCACAGGGAGGCCTGGCGTGCTGTGATTCATGGGGTCGCAAAGAGTTGGACATGACTGAGCTACTGAATTGAACAGAACTGACATAGGTAGTGGCTTTTTAATATTGTTTCCTGGGTCAAATGAAATAATAGTTGGGATAGCACTTTTCAAAACATGAGGAGTATTATTGGACTACATTGTTGAATATTTCTAATATTTATGCCATTTATTTATTATTTTCCCCATATGTATTATTAAATGGAAAAATAAGGGACTATGAAGAAAGAGAAGATGGCAACTGCCGGTGGCTCATCCCTTCAAGAGAGTGCATGCTACTACGATTTTATATATGTCCCTGTTATGATCTGAGCCAGTCTTCATGTGGTAATTCTACACAAGTGTTCCCCAAAGCTAATGTGGTTTGTACTGAAACTTTGGGAACATTTAGTCTTATGGGGTTTATTGAGAAAGGAGAATCAAGAAGCTGTGCTCATGAGTTGATTGTAAATTAAAAGAGTCAAGAATGTGTGTTAGTCACTCACTTATGTCTGACTCTTTGTGACACCATGGACTGTAGTCTACCAGGCTCTTCTGTGTTTGGCCTTCTCCAGGAGAGTATACTGGAGTGAGTAGCCATTCCATTCTCCAGGATGTGAACCAAGGTCTTGTGCACTGCAGGTGGATTCTTTACCATCTAAGCTTCCAGGGAAACCCAAGAGACAAGAGAGGGGTAGATAAATAAACATGTTGATTACTAAAAATTGGAAAACAGGACAAGGGAATTAATTTTGGGGCATGTTGAGTTTGAGATGCCTTTAAAAATCAAATGGAAATGCCATGTAACTATTTTTCAGCACAGAGGGCAGGACAGGAGGTTTATAAACTTGAGGGTATTAAACTATACTGGGCTTCCCAGGTGGATCAGTGGGTAAAATATCCACCTGTTAATGCAGGATATGCAAGTTCAATCCCTGGGTTGAGAAAATCCCCTGGACGAGGGCACAGCATCCCACTCCAGTATTCTTGCCTGGAGAATCCCATGGACAGAGGAGCGTGGCAGTCTACAGTCCATAGGGCAGCAAAGAGTTAGTCATGACTGAAGTGACTGAGCACAAGAGCACATCAAACTGTAGATAATATTTGTAGCCAGAAGGACCGAATGAGATCATCTAGAGACAAAATACAGATAGAAAACTAACTGTGTTCAAGAACCAAACTCTGGGCCACGTGACTAGGACAAAGTGAAATTTTCTACAAAGGACACTAAAAAGGAAAGGCCAGCAAGGAGGGAAAGCAATAATAAGAACAAGTATGGAGGCTCATAAAGCAAACAAAGCAAGCATTTTAAGAAAGATGGAATCAGTTCAGTTCAGTTCAGTCGCTCAGTCGTGTCTGACTCTTTGCGACCCCATGAATCGCAGCATGCCAGGCCTTCCTGTCCATCACCAACTCCCGGAGTTCACTCAGACGCACGTCCATCGAGTCAGTGATGCCCTCCAGCCATCTCATCCTCTGTCCTCCCCTTCTCCTCCTGCCCCTAACCCCTCCCAGCATCAGAGTCTTTTCCAATGAGTCAACTCTTCGCATGAGGTGGCCAAAGTACTGGAGTTTCAGCTTCAGCATCATTCCCTCCAAAGAAATCCCAGGGCTGATCTCCTTCAGAATGGACTGGTTGGATCTCCTTGCAATCCAAGGGACTCTCAAGAGTCTTCTCCAACACCACATTTCAAAAGCATCAATTCTTCAGCACTCAGCTTTCTTCACAGTCCAACTCTCATATCCAAACATGATCACTGGAAAAACTATAGCCGTGACTAGACAGAATAGTCAACGGTTAAAGACAACAATGTAAGGTGATCTCGCACAGAGCACATTCAGTGAGATAATAGAGGATAATAGAGTCAAAACTTGACTAGAGTATCAAGAGAAAATTATAGGAAAAGAAGTAGAGGTATGAAGTATAAATGTTAAGAGCAATGACAGTGAGCAAGACAGACGCATTCTAAAAGAGTATATATTGGCCAACCCAACAATTACAGAACTATACTGGGTTGGCCAAACGTTCATTCTATTTTTTCCATAAGATGGCTCAAGTAGTGCTTAGCTGCCTTTGACTTCATTTGAAATGATCTTGTTAGATTGCATTTGAGCAGCTGTCATATCAGTGTGCATTTTAAAAGAAACATCAAAATTGGTGAATTTGTGCGTAGACATTTTAATTTTGAAGATAGGAAAAGCAACATTTTCAGCATATTATGCTTTATTATTTCAAGAAAAGTAAAAATGCACCTGGAGTTAAAAAAAAGCACTGGAGTAAAAAAACCCAAATACACTACATAAAAGATTTATGTAGTGTATGAAGAAGGTGCTGTGACTGACTGAACATGTTAAAACGTGGTTTGTGAAGTTTTATGCTGGAGATTTCTTGCTGGACGATGCTCCACAGTCAGGTAGACTACTGGAAATTGATAGCAATTAAATTCAGACATGAATTGAGAACAATCAATGTTATACCACATAGGAGATAGCCGACATATTAAAAATATCCAAATCAAGCATTGAAAATCATTTACACTGCTTGGTTATGTTAATCATTTTGTTGTTTGGATTCCACATAAGTGAAAAACAAACAAACAGACAAACAAACATCCTCCTTTAGGTTTTTCTGCCTAGAATTCTCTACTGAAACTATTTTAAAATTTTTAATATAAATTTACTTATTTTAATTGGCGGCTAATTACTTTACAATATTGTATTGGTAACTATTATGTTTTAAAAACAAATTTTGTTTATTTTCATGTATGGTGTTAGAAAGTGTTCTAGTTTCATTCTTTTACAAGTGGTTGACCAGTTTTCCCAGCACCACTTGTTAAAGAGACTGTCTTTAATCCATTGTATATTCTTGCCTTCTTTGTTGAAGATAAGGTGTCCATAGGTGTGTGGATTCATCTCTGGGCTTTCTATTTTGTTCCACTGATCCACA
Source organism: Oreotragus oreotragus (assembly GCA_006410675.1). NCBI lineage: Eukaryota > Metazoa > Chordata > Mammalia > Artiodactyla > Bovidae > Oreotragus > Oreotragus oreotragus. Next base: position 87,273 of record SJYX01005101.1, read on the forward strand.
TTTCTGTCTTTGTGCCAGTACCATACTGTCTTGATGACTGCAGCTTTGTAGTAGAGCCTGAAGTCAGGCAGGGTGATTCCTCCAGATCCATTTTTCTTTCTCAAGTTTGCTTTGGCTATTGGAGTTTTTTTATATTTCCATACAAATTGTGAAATTATTTGTTCTAGCTCTGTGAAAAATACCACTGGTAGCTTGATAGGGATTGCATTGAATCTGTAGATTGCTTTGGGTAGTATACTCATTTTAATTATATTGATTCTTCTGATCCATGAGCATCGTATATTTCTCCATCTATTAGTGTCTTTTTTGATTTCTTTCACTGCTGGGCATAGACATGAAGGAAACCAGAATTGCAAGAGAAACGTGTACCTCAGTGTTCATCATAGCACTGTTTATAATACCCAGGACATGGAAGCAACCTAGATGTCCATCAGGAGATGAATGGATAAGAAAGCTGTGGTTCAGTTCAGATCAGTTGCTCAGTCATGTCCAACTCTTTGCGACCCCATGAATTGCAGCAAGCCAGGCCTCCCTGTCCATCACCAACTCCCAGAGTTCACTCAGACTCACATCCATCGTGTCCGTGATGTCATCCAGCCATCTCATCCTCTGTCATCCCGCCATCTCATCCTCTGTCATCCCCTTCTCCTCCTGCCCTCAATCAGAGTCTTTTCCAATGAGTCAGCTCTTCACATGAGGTGGCCAACATACTAGAGTTTCAGCCTCAGCATCATTCCTTCCAAAGAAATCCCAGGGCTGATCTTCAGAATGGACTGGTTGGATCTCCTTGCAGTCCAAGGGACTCTCAAGAGTCTTCTCCAACACCACAGTTCAAAAGCATAAATTCTTTGATGCTCAGCCTTCTTCACAGTCCAACTCTCACATCCATACATGACCACAGGAAAAGCCATAGCCTGGACTAGACCTACCTTAGTTGGCAAAGTAATGTCTCTGCTTTTGAATATGCTATCTAGGTTGGTCATAACTTTTCTTCCAAGGAGTAAGCATCTTTTAATTTCACGGCTGCAGTCACCATCTGCAGTGATTTTGGAGTCCAAAAAAATAAAGTTTGACACTGTTTCCACTGTTTCCCCATCTATTTCCCATGAAGTGACAGGACCAGATGCCATGATCTTCGTTTTCTGAATGTTGAGCTTTAAGCCAACTTTTTCGCTCTCGTCTTTCACTTTCATCAAGAGGCTTTTTAGTTCCTCTTCATTTTCTGCCATAAGGGTGGTGTCATCTGCATATCTGAGGTTATTGACATTTCTCCTGGCAATCTTGATTCCAGCTTGTGTTTCTTCCATTCCAGCATTTCTCATGATGTACTCTGCATAGAAGTTAAATAAGCAGGGTGACAATATACAGCCTTGACACACTCCTTTTTCTATTTGGAACCAGTCTGTTGTTCCATGTCCAGTTCTAACTGTTGCTTCCTGATCTGCATACAGATTTCTCAAGAGGCATGTCAGGTGGTCTGGTATTCCCATCTCTCTCAGAATCTTCCACAGTTTATTGTGATCACACAGTCAAAGGCTTTGGCATAGTCAATAAAGCAGAAGTAGATGCTTTTCTGGAATTCTCTTGCTTTTTTGATGATTCAGTGGATGTTGGCAATTTGATCTCTGGTTCCTCTGCCTTTTCTAAAACCAGCTTGAACATCAGGAAGTTCACGGTTCATGTATTGCTGAAGCCTGGCTTGGAGAATTTGGAGCATTACTTACTAGTGTGTGAGATGAATGCAATTGTGCGGTAGTTGGAACATTCTTTGGCATTGCCTTTCTTTGGAATTGGAATGAAAACTGACCTTTTCCAGTCCTGTGGCCACTGCTGAGTTTTCCAAATTTGCTGGCATATTGAGTGCAGCACTTTCATAGCATCATCTTTCAGGATTTGAAACAGCTCAACTGGAATTCTATCACCTCCACTAGCTTTGTCGTAGTGATGCTTTCTAAGGCCCACTTGACTTCACAGTCCAGGATGTCTGGCTCTAGATGAGTGATCACACCATCGTGATTATCCCGGTCATGATGATCTTTTTTGTACAGTTCTTCTGTGTTTCTTGCCACCTCTTCTTAATATCTCCTGCTTCTGTTAGGTCCATACCATTTCTGTCCTTTATCGAGCCCATCTTTGCATGAAATGTTCCCTTGGTATCTCTAATTTTCTTGAAGAAGTCTCTAGTCTTTCCCATTCTGTTCTTGTCCTCTATTTCTTTGCATTGATCGCTGAAGAAGGCTTTCTTTTCTCTTGCTATTCTTTGGAACTCTGCATTCAGATTCTTATATTTTTCCTTTTCTCCTTTGCTTTTCACTTCTCTTCTTTTCACAGCTATTTTTACGGCCTCCTCAGACAGCCATTTTGCTTTTTGCATTTCTTTTCCATGGGGATGGTCTTGATCCCTTTCTCCTGTACAATGTCACGAACCTCATTCCATAGTTCATCAGGCACTCTATCTATCAGATCTAGGCCCTTTAAATCTATTTCTCACTTCCACTGTATAATCATAAGGGATTTGATTTAGGTCATACCTGAATGGTCTAGCGGTTTTCTCTACTATCTTCAATTTAAGTCTGAATTTGGCAATGAAGAGTTCATAATCTGAGCCACAGTCAGCCCCTGGTCTTGTTTTTGTTGACTGTATAGAGCTTCTCCATCTTTGGCTGCAAAGAATATAATCAATCTGATTTTGGTGTTGACCATCTGGTGATGTCCGGGTGTAGAGTCTTCTCTTGTGTTGTTGGAAGAAGGTGTTTGCTTGACCAGTGCATTTTTTTGGCAAAACATATACACAGTGGAGTATTAGCCATTAAAGAGAATACATTTGAATCAGTTCTAATGAGGTGGATGAAACTGGAGCCGATTATACAAAGTGAAGTAAGCCAGAAAGAAAAACACCATACAATGTACTAATGTATATATATGGAATTTAGAAAGATGGTAATAGTAACCCTGTATGCGAGACAGGAAAAGAGACACAGATGTATAGAACAGATTTTGGACTCTGTGGGAGAGGGAGAGGATGGGATGATTTGGGGGAATGGTATTGAAACATGTATAATATCATATAAGAAATGAATCGCCAGTCTAGGTTTGATGCAGGATACAGGATGATTGGGGCTGATACATTGGGATGACTCAGAGGGATGATATGGGGAAAGTGGTGGGAGGGGAGTTCAGGATTGGGGACACGTGTACACCCGTGGTGGATTCATGTTGATGAATGGAAAAACAAATACAATATTGTAAAGTAATTAGCCTCCAATTAAAGTAAATAAATTTAAATAAAAAAAAGCAAATTGTGATGGATGATGAAAAGTGGATACTATACAATAATGTAGAATGGAAGAGATGGTGTGGCAAGTGAAATGAACAACCACCAACCACGTGAAAGTCTGGTCTTCATCCAAAGAAGGTGATGTTCTCTATACGGTGGGATTGGAAGGGAGTCCTCTATTATTAACTTCTTTCAGAAAACCAAATGATTAATTCCAATAAATATTGCTCCCAATTAGACCAATTGAAAGAAGCATTTGATGAAAAGTGGCCCAAATTAGTCCACAGAAAACACCTAGTTTTCCATCAGGAAGACTGGATTTTCTTTGATGACCAGGCACAAACTGTTACAGCTTGGAGGGAGAGTCTTATTCATCCATCATATCACTAAGCATATCACCTGACATCTGCCATATCACCAGAAATTATTTTGGTCTTTACAAAATTCTCTTAGTGGAAAAATAATTCAGTTCCTTGGAAGACTGTAAAAGGCACCTGGAACAGTTTTTTTCTCAGAAAGATAAAAAGTTTTGGAAAGATAGAATTATGACGTTGCCCAAAAAATGGCAGAAGGTAGTAGATCAAAATGGTGAATACATTGTTCAATAAAGTTCTTGGTGAAAATGAAAAATGTGTCTGGTAGTTTTGCTTAAAAACTGAAGGAACTTTTTGGGTGACCCAATTTATAAATGCATTCAATACAATACACTTAATATGTTTATACAAAGTGTATATATACAGAGAGAGATTTTATATATACAATTACATGTGATGAGATAACATACAATCTTATATAGACAACACATTGCATAATTAGAAGCATGCATGATATTTGTATTAGAAAATAAATAATTTTAATAGAATTATTGTTAAACATCCAAGAAATTCAGCATTCTATCTTTACTTCAAAATAAAATAAGAATAAAAGCTGTTTTATTGAAAAATATCTCATACCTGAAAAATCTAGACTAACAATCTGTTAGAAAGTTTTAATTAAATGTAGCATTAAATGACTGATCTGTACTGACTGTTTTTATCTTTAGTGTCATAAATCTCTTGAATCAGAAAACATATCAATTTCTCATCCTTTTTCCCCCCACTCGGAGATATATGAGAAGAGGAATCATTAATTGAACTTGTCCTGCCTTATGTTTTTAGATTGTTGTTGTAGGAACACAAGCAAGTTACTCCAACTACAGGAAAAGCTAGATTTTATTTCTAGGATATTCAATTATCAAAAAGCAATAAGTAAAACTTGAACTTATATACTTCTACATGCATGGAGAGATATTTTCAAACTTAAACCACTCAAAAAATAGCTCTGTTAATTTTTTCTGCATTTTTAAATTTTTTCTTTAACATGTGAATTTAATTTTTTAAAATTAGAAATTTTGGATAAACATACTTTAAGATACTACACTGGATACTTTCTATTCTGGCTTCAGTCCTAAAAAAAAAAAAACCTCAACAGTTTTTTATTAAAAAAACAAAAACGAACTACCAGTTTTCAACCTAGCAAAACAAGTGGGTATACTTTTATTGATTTGGAAGCCATTGATTGACAAAATATTGTGAGATTTATTTTTCACTTGTTATTTAAGAATACCATAGATTCCTTATTGTATACTGATAGTGATCTCTAACTTATTACTAACCTTTCCGGACCCATCATCAACAATATTTATTCTTCTTTACACTAAGTGTAGATTCTTTTTTTCCTCACAGCTGGGATCTTGTATAATTTCCCCAGAGATGTTTCAATGATTTCTGGAAAGTAGGCCATTTTTTTTCACGAAAAACAAGGGCTCACAAGTGCAATAACTCAGGTCAATATGCTATATATTCAGTGAAAGATCTATAGCAATACATGTGAAATGAAATGAAGTGATAGATCAACTCTTATAGCTGATTATTTCTTGGGGTTTGATATTTGAAAACTTTATCACTCATGTCTAAGTTTCAAGGACTTAAATTTTAGCTCTTCCATTCTGTTTTGAGGGCCCAGCTGTGAGGTATTTTACTATTTTCAAATCACTTCCATGTATCTTGAATCTTTCATTATATATATATATAAATATATATATATACATATATGTATATATTAGAAAGAAGGATGTGTAAGTTAATTTAGGTTCTTATAATCTAGGTCATGAACCAGAACTCAGAAATCTATTCACAATTATTCTTATACATCATATGGAAATAAAATCTGATATGCTTCTAATGTTGATAAATGATATATTCAGATGATAAATATTTGTAGTTTCAGCATAATGAATACTTTAGATATAAGAGAATTTTGCCCTCATTGTGAGCAGATCCCTTGAATTTTTGTTAGCCTGGTTACATTATTACATTGTCACTTAAGTTCATTCTTGGACAAGTTAAGTATCTTAAGAGAATAATTAAAGAAAAAGTTATGCCCTAGAATTGTGTGCAAATCAATATTTGTTTTTGTGGAACTTGAAAAATTAGAGCAAGTTCTGGAAATTTCTGCTAGATTATGAATTCATAATAGGAGAAATATGCATTTATTGCTATTGAATTTAATAAATGACAGATACTAAATCAGGCTTTAAAAATACAAAATTGACTAATACCAATTCCTGTATTTAAAGAGTTGAGCAGCTATCTAGCAGGGAAAGCCAAGATGTACTTTCTTAGCCCTAGAGCATTCAAATACTTTTAAAGAGGTCTGAGAAAAGTGATAAGGTGGTCCAGAGAAGGGAGAAACTATCACTGAGTAGGGATATTTGGAAACTTCTGGACAGAAGGATATTTGGATTAGAGCTCTCTCTGTCCCCTTCCCTTTTAATTTTTCCAGAAAATCGGTTACTTCATACCTAGAGAATATAAAATGTCAAAATTCACGTTACAATGCCCCTTCATTTTGGCACTCTGAAAGGATGTTCAGTATTCGGGAGCATTGCCAAAAGGCAAATGACTATAGAATAGCTTCCTTGGAAAATTTACGGTTACTTTGGAGTCCTGTTTTTAAGGTTTCTTATCTTGCCAACGTTTTCTTTTCCAGTTTAACAGTTTCTATTGTTTAGGAAACTATTTTGGGTAAAAAAATTGCACTTATTCAAGGCTGCAAAGTCACTAAACTCTTAAGGCTTACTTTTCTAATTAACTTTCTATTATTAGCTGGGCCAGTTAAGGTATAGGCATTTTTAGAACTACCTGGAATAGAATGTGTCTGATGAAGTATTACCCTTTTGAATGAGCAGCATCTGATTGCAACAATTTGCTTTCTTTGAAAAATTCCCACAATCTCCATAGTAGTATAGCACAAATGGAGAGATTCTAGGTTTACATGAATTCTGCCCCAGTCACAAGTGAATAGAAAGAACAGAACAACTTTCATTTTCCATGTGAAATTAGTTAAGAATGGAAATGTACCCGAATAGGATTTAAAAACAACAAAAAGTAAATGAACAAAAACCCAGCCAAGTAACAATGGTGATGAGCTTTGGGTACTATTCACTGTCTCTTGTAAGAAAACAATAGGAAACTGATTATGCTTTGAATGACCTACATTGGGCCATCTAATTGCCCACAGTGTCCTGACCCAACTGCAGGAGGTTCATGATGTCAAGAGAGTTTAATTGTTCCTTTTGAATGTATTGGCTTCCAGTACCCAAATGGAAATGAGGTAAAAAAAAAAAAAAATACAGAAGCTAAAACCCGATTATTAATTTCAAACTGTGAAATTCCTATAAGCTTCTTTTCACTGATTTTGTAATGGTGCGCACTTTTCCTGTGTGGGACTAGTAATTCTGCTTTGCTCACCTAATTTAAACAGTACCATTTGACATTTTGGGGTTATCTAATAATGGAGTCAGCCATGCAATCAGCTTTAGTATTATGCATTTCATGAGTGAAAGGAAAAAATATCTTAAAAGACAGGATGGCTTGGTTTAATTTCATTGAATATTAGCATTTTCAAAAGCAAAGCAGTGTTTAGTGATAGAAAGTAGGTTAAAACATTGCTGGTTTGCTAAGGAAAAACAGGGTTTTTCTTCCCCCAAATGAGAATGCTATTGAAGGAAACTTCAACACATGCCAAGTAGCAACATTCTTTGTATTTATGTCTTTTGATTTCTGGATAATAGATTCATTAAGGGGTGAAAGAAGCATAAAAAAGATTATGGATATAAAAATGGCAGATTAGTAAAAGAATAAATAGCAGTAGGATTAAAATGGGGACAAAAAGGGGTGGTATTTTTATTCTATTTGGGGAGGGAAAAGGAAGGAGTGGAAGTGAGTCTCAGCATGGTTTAAATTGCTAATAGGGCATGTTCAGAAGTGCTGTGCAGTGGCATTTAATGAAATTCTAACCTCTACCTCCTCTCATTAAGTTGATTCATGGAGTCAGTAACAGGAGAATAACTGGCAAGTGCCGCCTGCTGTGAAAATGACCAAGTGTCCCATCTATCAGTTTAAACTCTGAAAAAAAGGGCTGAGAAAATGCCCTCTCTTTTAGATCTTCCTCACCTCTTTTATGCTCTTACTGCTTTGAACTTCTCTGTGAGCTTAGCACCTGCTTGCCACCTTCATGTACTAATAAATGCAGATATTCCTCCTGAAAGGCCAACATTCTCCTATTACTTTCTTTATTATTCCTTTCTGTGGCCCCAAAACTAATCCTAAATTCACAAGGAAAGCTGTAACAACAGATTTCTTCTAGTAAGGTTGGTGGAATGGTGGTAAATTAGTGGCCAAATAAAATTCATCAAGTGAGATTATTTTACCAAATATAGTGAAAGTGTTGGTCCTTCTGCCATGTCCAACTCTTTGAGACCCTATGAACTGTAGTTCTCGGGCTCCTCTGTCCATGGAATTTTCCAGGCAAGTATGCTGCAGTGGGTAGCCATTTCATTCTTCAGGGGATCTTCCCAACCTAGGGATTGAACCTGGGTCTCCTGCATTGCAAACAGATTCTTTACTGTCTGAGCCATGAGGGAAGCCCAGTATCTAATATAAATATTGTTTGAATAGCAAAAGATTTAATGAAACTAATATTTCACCTTTGAAATTAGGAGTTTTTTTTTTTAATTCCACCTTTTATTAGCTAGCTTAGCTATTTTCATCTAACAAGAGCTATAAATGAAACCATCATCAGGAAATTACAAACTTATATGGTCTAGATCTTTTCAGTGACGTTACCATGAATCCTAATCTCCTCCCCGTGTTTCCTGGCCTTAGAAAGAGATTATGTTCCCATTGAGTTAACTGATTTATTTCCCCTCTTCAGGGCTGCACAGAGGAGCTCTATGAAGAAGAAAATGTGATGACCCAAGGTCCCTGTCTAAAAGAATATGAGGATTTATTAGATTGAACAGAAAAGATTTTCTTCTTACCCAATGAGCTGTTCTTATTTCCTATGGTATTTCTTCCCAGGAATAAAGTTCTGCATAACTTTTCTTGATGTCTTTACAACAATTTTTGGGAATATGCTTCTGACACAATTTATAAACTGCAGAATTCCTTGGGCATCTCTTTTATGTTTTTTTTTGAAATAAGGAATTCAGAAGTACATTAATGGGAAGATTATAACAGCATAAAATTACAGAGATATATATTTATCTCAAGTTGCTCTCTTGGAATGGTCAAAACAGTGAGGAAGGGTACACAGCGAATGTCATCCCCTTATTGGCAGGAATACTCATGTGTATTTCCCACATGAGTACAGTTAAGGAAGAAGACTAACGTGCAGGAGGACATGCCAGGATGCATAGCAGAGTGGTTACCCTAACTCCATTAAAACCTTTTTTAGATATTCATGGCTGTGTTATCCCAGCCTTTAACAGGTTAACTAAAAACATTTGTATCTCACATAAATGTTTCTGTCCATCAGGAATCTGAGAGTGAATTAATTTGGTGGTTAGGGCCCAAGGTTTCTTATACAATTGTAGATAAGATGGCATTTATGGTTGCTGCCCATCAGGAGGGTTGAGTACGGCTGGAGGACATACTTCCAAAGTGGCTCACACACAACTGGCAAATTAATGCTGGTTGCTTTCAAGATGCCATAAGGGCATTTCCAAAGTTTACTTGAGTGTCCTGCAGGCATGGCTTCCTCCAGAGCAGGTGATCTGAGAGCTAGGTAGATGTCCCAATGCCTAAGTCTTATTGGTGGCTCAGATGGTGAAGAATCTGTCTGCAGTGCAAGAGATCTGGGCTCAACCCCTGGAGAAGGGAATGGCTGCACACTCCAGTATTCTTGCCTGGAGAAATTCATAGACGGAGGAGCCTGGCCGGCCACAGAGAATCAGAGCGTTTAACACTTTAACTTTTCACTAGATAAACTGATTTCTTTATTTTATAATTTGGAGTTGCTTTCTGGTAGGGGTAGAGTAAATCTCTGTCATGGTAAGCGAATAGGAAAGAAAGTTCAACTTGCTGCAAACAATTTAGCTTGAGTCTAAATAATAAACACATACTTCTTTCCTATGTTGCCATATACACTTATCTTCATACTATCTGCTCAAGGGAAAATGATTGACAATGATAATCCCAAATCAATTAAAAATACGTTCTGTATTAAGGGGAGGGAGGCAGGGAGTAATTGCCATTTTAATTATGTCTGGTTAAATTGCAATTAGTTTGTGTTCCCTGAGATCACACCTGATAAAAGAAATGGCCCAAATAAGGCAGTCAGATTGTGGGAAGAGAGACTGAATTTATAAAGTTAGTTCTTTAGAAAAACTACAAAGCTTTTAATTCCTATAGAGTAGTCAAGATTAAATCCTCCCTGATTGTGATTAAGTTGTATGTTGTGTGTGTGTGAGTCTTTGAGACGCCAGGCTCCTCTGTCCATGGCAGTGATACTGACAAGAATACTGGAGTGTGTTGCCATGCCCTCCTTCAAAGGATCTTTCCAACTCAGGGGTCAAATCCAGGTCTCCTATACTGCAGGTGGATTCTTTACCATCTAGGCCACCATGTGGTTTTACATCTTTATGCTTTCTCCATAATATTGATAACTTAACATCAGCATAGGTTAATTTTGAGTCACAATGCTGGATGATTAGAAAAAGAAGAAACTGATAAACTGAATTAGATAAGGGAGGTAAAACAAAAGGCAAAGTGTGAGTAAAGAATTTGGATTTAAAACCTCTGGAGTGATAAAAGAAACTGAGGGAAAGTCAAGATGCTCTTTAGAACTACTGTTCCCTTTAGGAGTGAGGGAGCTGAGCCTTGTAACAGGGGATCTGCTGATCTGTGCTTCCAGGGGAACAGTTAGAATCTCTCAGTTACAAATTTAAACAGGTATTTTGCATTTGAACAGAGATTCATTCATTAATTTCATTCATTTTACCAATATTTACGGGGCATCTACCATGTGTCAGGTGTTTGTTATTATTTTTGGACTCTCACAATCATAATAAATACAATAGGATAAAACCAGTTGAAAAAATCATTTTGCTCTTTCTAAAAATGAAGGTAGATGACAGAATTAATTTTATGTTGCCAATCAGTACTCATTAAAGTATGTATTATATAAATGTTTAGGAGCCAGTTACACTTTGGAGTGGGCACTTTTGAGCAAGTGATTATAAACATATCTTTTTTTCTTCTGGTACTCTCACAATTTTTTTTAATCTGGTTTATTTTTTAACATAAGCAAATATATTCCTAGAATCTAAGGTCAAAATACAAAATACTAGATATACTTTATGTGAACCCAGGGCTTCCCTTGTGGCCCAGCTGGTAAAGAATCTGCCTGCAATGCAGGAGACTCAGGTTCTGTCTCTGAGTTGGGAAGATTCCCAAAAGAAGTGAATGGCTTCCCACTTCAGTATTCTTGCTTGGACTAATTCCATGGACAGAGAAACCTGGTGGGCTATAGTCCATGGGGTCGCAAAAGATTCCAACATGACTAAGCAACTAACACAAGCTTATCAAATCCTTTTTCATTTTCAGTTCAGCTACAGAGATTTCAGAATATCTTGAAAAGGTAGAAACAAGTGTTCACAAGATGAGGGTGTGGAGGTTAGTGCTGAAGCATCTATTAATTTTTCCAGGAACCAAATTTTCCCCCCCAATTTCTTAGATGAAAATCATTTAGTGCTCTCATGAGCAGCCTCTTTTGCTTGAACTATTCAAACCTTGTAGGTGAGAACTACATATTCTTTTCTTCTGAAACTCTTCAAGATTCAGATTTAAACACAACAGCTGAATTGACTTTATTTCTGTAGTTCTAGTTATGACTATTATAACAGTTTCCCTTTGAAAACTCATCTTCCTCTCCCTCATTCAAAACTATAAACTGACTTAAGGTCCCAGAATATTTCTTGCAGAATAGTACTCTCATGAGCAGGACTTAGAATAGGGCTAACCATGAGCAGCCCTGATGGCTCACCAGTAAAGAATCTGCCTAAAGAATAGGAGATGCAAGTTTGATCCCTGGGTCAGGAAAATTCCCTCAAGAAGGAAATGACAAGCCACTCTAATATTCTTGCCTGGAGAATTCCATGGACAGAGGAGCCTGGTGGGTTACAATCCAAGGGGTTGCAAAAACATTGGACATGACTTAACAACAACAATCATGCAGTAGGGGCCTCAAAATAGTTGCTGAATATTGTTGAATTAATAAGTATTTAAAAATTTGAAAGTGACAGTGACAGTCACTCAGTCACGTCCAACTCTTTGCAACACCATGGTTTATACAGTCCGTGGAATTCTCCAGGCCAGAATACTGGAGTGGGTAGCCTTTCCCTTCTCCAGGGGATCCTTGCAACCCAGGGATCGAACCCAGGTCTCCCACACTGCAGGGGGATTCTTTACCAGCTGAGATACAAGGGAAGCCAAAGAATATTGAGGTGGGTAGCCTATCCCTTCTCCAGGGGATCTTCCCAGCCCAGGAATTGAATGAGGGTCTCCTGCATTGCAGGTGGATTCTTTACCAACTGAGCTATCAGGGAAGCCCCCATCTTAGCATATGTAATACTAATTGAAGAAAATTCTAAATCAGTCTCCCCGGCCATCCCTCCCATCTTGTTGACCCAATCTGATAACTTTTTAAGAGTTTGCCTTGGCCATGCAAGGTTACAAGTATAGTGTCCTTATAAAAGGAAATTCCCAGAAACACCCTCCCTGTCCCCCTCCCTGCCCCACAACTTCTGTCTTAGGTCTTGAAATTCCTAGCTTAACCAACCTACATTATGTCATGACTTGGTGCTTTCAGTCACTTTTAATCACTCCTCTTTCAGTTTACTTCCATATGTGCTTCCACCTTAGTCAGGGTTTACGTCTCTAGCATTGGCTCCATCTAAGCTATCAATTTAATCCTTTGCCCTTTGAAGGCATATCTTCCTCTCCCTCTATCAATTATATACATGATTTTCAAAGTAGAGCCTTCTGAGAGCGTTTAGACCCAAGAATATTTCATGCAACCCAGGGATCGAACCCAGGTCTCCCACACTGCAGGGGGATTCTTTACCAGCTGAGATACAAGGGAAGCCAAAGAATATTGAGGTGGGTAGCCTATCCCTTCTCCAGGGGATCTTCCCAGCCCAGGAATTGAATGAGGGTCTCCTGCATTGCAGGTGGATTCTTTACCAACTGAGCTATCAGGGAAGCCCCCATCTTAGCATATGTAATACTAATTGAAGAAAATTCTAAATCAGTCTCCCCGGCCATCCCTCCCATCTTGTTGACCCAATCTGATAACTTTTTAAGAGTTTGCCTTGGCCATGCAAGGTTACAAGTATAGTGTCCTTATAAAAGGAAATTCCCAGAAACACCCTCCCTGTCCCCCTCCCTGCCCCACAACTTCTGTCTTAGGTCTTGAAATTCCTAGCTTAACCAACCTACATTATGTCATGACTTGGTGCTTTCAGTCACTTTTAATCACTCCTCTTTCAGTTTACTTCCATATGTGCTTCCACCTTAGTCAGGGTTTACGTCTCTAGCATTGGCTCCATCTAAGCTATCAATTTAATCCTTTGCCCTTTGAAGGCATATCTTCCTCTCCCTCTATCAATTATATACATGATTTTCAAAGTAGAGCCTTCTGAGAGCGTTTAGACCCAAGAATATTTCTTGCAGAATATTGCTTTCATGAGCAGTCTTTTACTTGAATTATTCAACACTTGTAGGCAAGAATTATATATTCTTTTTTTTTTTCAGAAAGTCTTCAAAGTTCAGATTTAAACACAAAATCTGAATTGATTTTATTTCTGTAGTTCCAGTTATGACTGTTTTAATTCAGTGTAACTTAATCACTGTCATACTCAACCATCTGAGCTTCTTAGTGCCTGGAAATATCAATCTCAGCCATTGAATTCCTTTTGATGTATCTGTGCACTCTTCATATCTAAAACTTTCATGTGTAATTTTCTATCCACCTTTTATGCCTCTTTTTATTATTTCACTGCCTTTGAGACATACAGCAGTGACAGGAGGTTATTCTAAACTCCTAGCTTTCTGGTGATGAGAAAACTACTTCCTGTGCTATGATTTGTTATAGGAACCATTGAACTCTATGATTCTTTTGCAATCACACATACTTTCTGCCTCTGGCTCCTTTTATTTATGATTTAACCATTTAATGCTCCTTATTTAAAGTTCAGTTGCCCAGTCATTCTACATGAATTATGTACTATCTAATCATTTTTTACTCCTTCAGGAAAACTGATTTATGCATAGGCATGTCCTTGAAGTTGAAGACTTGAGTCTTACTTTGAAGAAATGATACATGGGTTCTTCCTCTAAACTTTGGCAAGTCTAAAATTGTTAATTATTGAGGAGAATAAACTTGCTGTCCAGAAGTGTCTGAGAATTGTAGTTGTTTCAATTCAACTTTGATCTAAAAATAATTTTTACTGTAACTGCAACTAAATTTATGACAACTCAAGTCAAATTTTTGAGTAAATGGCTTGGAGATTAGAACTGAAACATGCAAAATAAATCAAAATATTGAAAAACATTTGAATTTGTAATATAATTATTACTATATTGGCTTAATTTTAAAGCACCAAATCTAAAAAATAGAAAGTAATGGATGAGGGCCAAATAGGACAAAGGTAGGTAGCATACAGCATAAATGGAAACAAATATGTTTCTTTATGATTTTCATAAGATTTCACAAAACCCATTTTTTTTTTTTGCCAATTTATTTATTTATTTATTTTATTTATTTTTTTTTTACACGAACTCCCAAACATGAACCCCCCTCCCACCTCCCACCCCACATCACCCCTCCAGATCATCCCCATGCACCAGCCCCAAGCATCCTGCATCCTGCATTGAACATAGACTGGCAATTCATTTCTTACATGATAGTATACATATTTCAATGCTATTCTCCCAAATCATCCCTCCCTCTCCCTCTCCCTCTCCTTCTCCCTCAGAGTCCATAAGTCCGCTCTACACATCTGTATCTCTTTTGCTGTCTTGCATACAGGGTCCTCATTACCATCTTTCTAAATTCCATATATATGTGTTAGTATACTGTATTGGTGTTTTTCTTTCTGGCTTACTTCACTCTGTATAATTGGTTCCAGTTTCATCCATCTTATTAGAACTGATTCAAATGTATTCTTTTTAATGGCTGAGTAATACTCCATTGTGTATATATACCACAGCTTTCTTATCCATTCATCCGCTGATGGACATCTAGGTTGTTTCCATGTCCTGGCTATTATAAACAGTGCTGCAATGAACATTGGGGTACATGTGTCTCTTTCTATTCTGGTTTCCTCGGTGTGTATGCCCAGCAGTGGGATTGCTGGGTCATAAGGCAGTTCTATTTGCAATTTCTTAAGGAATCTCCACACTGTTCTCCATAGTGGCTGTACTAGTTTGCATTCCCACCAACAGTGTAAAAGGGTTCCCTTTTCTCCACACCCTCTCCAGCATTTATTGCTTGCAGACTTTTGGATCGCAGCCATTCTGACTGGTGTGAAGTGGTATCTCATTGTGGTCTTGATTTGCATTTCTCTGATAATGAGTGACGTTGAGCATCTTTTCATGTGTTTGTTAGCCATCCGTATGTCTTCTTTGGAGAAATGTCTATTTAGTTCTTTGGCCCATTTTTTGATTGGGTCGTTTATTTTTCTGGAATTGAGCTGTATAAGTTGCTTGTATATTTTTGAGATTAGTTGTTTGTCAGTTGCTTCATTTGCTATTATTTTCTCCCATTCAGAGGGTTGTCTTTTCACCTTGCTTATAGTTTCCTTTGTTGTGCAGAAGCTTTTAATTTTAATTAGATCCCATTTGTTTATATTTGCTTTTATTTCCAGTATTCTGGGAGGCGGATCATTGAGGATCCTGCTGTGATTTATGTCGGAGAGTGTTTTGCCTATGTTCTCCTCTAGGAGTTTTATAGTTTCTGGTCTTACATTTAGATCTTTAATCCATTTTGAGTTTATTTTTGTGTGTGGTGTTAGAAAGTGATCTAGTTTCATTCTTTTACAAGTGGTTGACCAGTTTTCCCAGCACCACTTGTTAAAGAGATTGTCTTTACTCCATTGTATATTCTTGCCTCCTTTGTCAAAGATAAGGTGTCCATATGTGTGTGGATTTATCTCTGGGCTTTCTATTTTGTTCCATTGATCTATATTTCTGTCTTTGTGCCAGTACCACACTGTCTTGATGACTGTGGCTTTGTAGTAGAGCCTGAAGTCAGGTAAGTTGATTCCTCCAGTTCCATTCTTCTTTCTCAAAATTGCTTTGGCTATTCGAGGTTTTTTGTATTTCCATACAAATCTTGAAATTATTTGTTCTAGTTCTGTGAAAAATACCGCTGGTAGCTTGATAGGGATTGCATTGAATCTGTAGATTGCTTTGGGTAATATATTCATTTTCACTATATTGATTCTTCCAATCCATGAACATGGTATATTTCTCCATCTATTAGTGTCCTCTTTGATTTCTTTCATCAGTGTTTTATAGTTTTCTATATATAAGTCTTTAGTTTCTTTAGGTAGATATATTCCTAAGTATTTTATTCTTTTCGTTGCAATGGTGAATGGAATTGTTTCCTTAATTTCGTTTTCTACTTTCTCATTATTAGTGTATAGGAATGCAAGGGATTTCTGTGTGTTGATTTTATATCCTGCAACTTTACTATATTCATTGATTAGCTCTAGTAATTTTCTGGTGGAGTCTTTAGGGTTTTCTATGTAGAGGATCATGTCATCTGCAAACAGTGAGAGTTTTACTTCTTCTTTTCCAATTTGGATTCCTTTTATTTCTTTTTCTGCTCTGATTGCTGTGGCCAAAACTTCCAGAACTATGTTGAATAGTAGCGGTGAAAGTGGACATCCTTGTCTTGTTCCTGACTTTAGGGGAAATGCTTTCAATTTTTCACCATTGAGGATAATGTTTGCTGTGGGTTTGTCATATATAGCTTTTATTATGTTGAGGTATGTTCCTTCTATTCCTGCTTTCTGGAGAGTTTTTATCATAAATGGATGTTGAATTTTATCAAAGGCCTTCTCTGCATCTATTGAGATAATCATATGGCATTTATTTTTCAATTTGTTAATGTGGTGAATTACATTGATTGATTTGCGAATATTGAAGAATCCTTGCATTCCTGGGATAAAGCCTACTTGGTCATGGTGTATGATCTTTTTAATGTGTTGTTGGATTCTGATTGCTAGAATTTTGTTGAGGATTTTTGCATCTATGTTCATCAGTGATATTGGCCTGTAGTTTTCTTTTTTTGTGGCATCTTTGTCAGGTTTTGGTATTAGGGTGATGGTGGCCTCATAGAATGAGTTTGGAAGTTTACCTTCCTCTGCAATTTTCTGGAAGAGTTTGAGTAGGATAGGTGTTAGCTCTTCTCGAAATTTTTGGTAGAATTCAGCTGTGAAGCCGTCTGGACCTGGGCTTTTGTTTGCTGGAAGATTTCTGATTACAGTTTCAATTTCCGTGCTTGTGATGGGTCTGTTAAGATTTTCTATTTCTTCCTGGTTCAGTTTTGGAAAGTTGTATTTTTCTAAGAATTTGTCCATTTCTTCCACGTTGTCCAATTTATTGGCATATAATTGCTGATAGTAGTCTCTTATGATTCTTTGTATTTCTGTGTTGTCTGTTGTGATCTCTCCATTTTCATTTCTGATTTTATTGATTTGATTTTTCTCCCTTTGTTTCTTGATGAGTCTGGCTAATGGTTTGTCAATTTTATTTATCTTTTCAAAAAACCAGCTTTTGGCTTTGTTGATTTTTGCTATGGTCTCTTTTGTTTCTTTTGCATTTATTTCTGCCCTAATTTTTAAGATTTCTTTCCTTCTACTAACTCTGGGGTTCTCCATTTCTTCCTTTTCTAGTTGCTTTAGGTGTAGAGTTAGGTTATTTATTTGACTTTTTTCTTGTTTCCTGAGGTATGCCTGTATTGCTATGAACTTTCCTCTTAGCACTGCTTTTATAGTGTCCCACAGGTTTTGGGTTGTTGTGTTTTCATTTTCATTCATTTCTATGCACATTTTGATTTCTTTTTTGATTTCTTCTGTGATTTGTTGGTTATTCAGAAGCGTATTGTTCAGCCTCCAAATGTTGGAATTTTTAATAGTTTTTCTCCTGTAATTGAGATCTAATCTTAATGCATTATGGTCAGAAAAGATGCTTGGAATGATTTCGATTTTTTTGAATTTATCAAGGTTAGATTTATGTCCCAGGATGTGATCTATCCTGGAGAAGGTTCCGTGAGCACTTGAGAAAAAGGTGAAATTCATTGTTTTGGGGTGAAATGTCCTATAGATATCAATTAGGTCTAACTGGTCTATTGTATCATTTAAAGTTTGCGTTTCTTTGTTAATTTTCTGGTTAGTTGATCTGTCCATAGGTGTGAGTGGGGTATTAAAGTCTCCCACTATTATTGTGTTATTGTCAATTTCCCCTTTCATACTTGTTAGCATTTGTCTTACATATTGCGGTGCTCCTATGTTGGGTGCATATATATTTATAATTGTTATATCTTCTTCTTGGATTGATCCTTTGATCATTATGTAGTGGCCTTCTTTGTCTCTTTTCACAGCCTTTGCTTTAAAGTCTATTTTATCAGCTATGAGTATTGCCACTCCTGCTTTCTTTTGGTCTCTATTTGCATGATATATCTTTTTCCAGCCTTTCACTTTCAGTCTGTTTATGTCCCTTGTTTTGAGGTGGGTTTCTTGTAGACAGCATATACAAGGGTCTTGTTTTTGTATCCATTCAGCCAGTCTTTGTCTTTTGGTTGGGGCATTCAACCCATTTACGTTTAAGGTAATTATTGAGAAGTATGATCCCGTTGCCATTTACTTTATTGTTTTGGGTTCGGGTTTATACACCCTTTTTGTTTCCTGTCTAGAGAATATCCTTTAGCATTTGTTGGAGAGCTGGTTTGGTGGTGCTGAATTCTCTCAGCTTTTGCTTGTCTGTAAAGCTTCTGATTTCTCCTTCGTATTTGAAAGAGATCCTTGCTGGGTACAGTAATCTGGGCTGTAGGTTTTTTTCGTTCAACACTTTAAGTATGTCTTGCCATTCCCTCCTGGCCTGAAGAGTTTCTATTGAAAGATCAGCTGTTATCCTTATGGGAATCCCCTTGTGTGTTATTTGTTGTTTTCCCCTTGCTGCTTTTAATAGTTGTTCTTTGTGTTTGATCTTTGTTAATTTGATTAATATGTGTCTTGGCGTGTTTCGCCTTGGGTTTATCCTATTTGGAACTCTCTGGGTTTCTTGGACTTGGTTGGCTATTTCCTTCCCCATTTTAGGGAAGTTTTCAACTATTATCTCCTCAAGGATTTTCTCATGGTCTTTCTTTTTGTCTTCTTCTTCTGGGACTCCTATAATTCGAATGTTGGAGCGTTTCATATTGTCCTGGAGGTCTCTGAGATTGTCCTCATTTCTTTTAATTCGTTTTTCTCTTTTCCTCTCTGATTCATTTATTTCTACCATTCTATCTTCTATTTCACTAATCCTATCTTCTGCCTCCGTTATTCTACTATTTGTTGCCTCCAGAGTGTTCCTGATCTCATTTATTGCATTATTTATTGTACAATGACTCTTTTTTATTTCTTCTAAGTCCTTGTTAAACCTTTCTTGCATCTTCTCAATCCTTGTCTCCAGGCTATTTATCTGTGATTCCATTTTTATTTCAAGATTTTGGATCATTTTCACTATCAATATTCGGAATTCTTTCTCAGGTAGATTCCCTATCTCTTCCTCTTTTGTTTGGTTTGGTGGACATTTCTCCTGTTCCTTTACCTGCTGAGTATTCCTCTGTCTCTTCATCTTGGTTATATTGCTGTGTTTGGGGTGGCCTTTCTATATTTTGGGAATTTGTGGAGTTCTCTTTATTATGGAGTTTCCTCACTGTGGGTAGGGTTGTATCTGTGGCTTGTCAAGGTTTCTTGGTGAGGGAAGCTTGTGCTGGAGTTCTGGTGGGTGGAGCTGGATTTCTTCTCTCTGGAGTGCAATGGAGTGACCAGTAATAGGCACAAAACCCATTTTTAATAGTTCGGCTTGTATCATGAAAGTGGGTAACTCATTTTGAACTTTTATGCAAATAACAAAAAACGAATCATGTACATTTTGTATAGTAGAAAATTACTGATGGATTCTTTGTATTTCAGTTTTAAGTATTTGAAGTTTATTATTTACTTAGGATTATTCATTTGTCATTCTTTCTACTTTCCAGACTAAACAAAAAGGAAAAAGTGAAATATTATCTTCTAAGTGTTGTAAGCTGCAATTTGGGCAAGTTTAATTTCTTGGCAGAATAAATCAATTCACATTTGTGAAATCAATAAAAAGTATAAATAACAGTGACTGTCAAATCTTTACAGTTATAATCAGAGGGATGAACTAATGGTATGGCCATCTCTCAGAAAACAAATATTAAAGATTCATTTACTCTAAACACTCAGTTCATCGAGCACCTATAGTAGAGGTAACTGGAATTATGCATGGGATTTTAGACAAATGCAAAGAGAACTGAAGATTTTGATTTGTGATAAATATAGATTATAGACCTATACCTAATATTCACTGCTTCTTCAGTGCAACACTCTTGTTTTGAGAAACTGAACTGAGTTCTTTGTCATCCTGAGACAAAGGGACAGTAGGGTTAAACTTCTAATTCTACCTTTTAGTCAAGGTAGATTGATGTTCACACTATTTTAGTATACTTTTTTTAAAAAATGAGTTTCCATACTTCAATCCGAGGACGCAAATGAATTTTTCTTTAGTTTAGCTTGCTTTGTGAAAAACAAATTTTAACAGTGTTTTAAAGTAAAGTTAATCTTGCCGAGAGGATTGGATATCTTCTAATTTGAGCTACTTGTTTTAGGTGTATCTATAAGTATCAGTTGTAACAGATTTGAAGTGTCTCTAAAGTCATTGAACAATTAAATCAAATTAGTTACCTCTATTAATGTAGAGTATAATGGAAAGAAAATGTTCTTTGCTAGTCAGTAACAAAGTGACATTAGATTAGAATTCAGACTTTTCCCCTTGCTGGCTTTATAGCTTTGGCCAAATTACTTAAACTCTCTGAGCTGCAGTTTCATCATGTATAGAGGGGAAATTATAATACCTAACATCTGTGTTATGAGGACTAAATGAGATAAAATATGTGATAAGGGTCTATAACAATGTTAGGTTCTTTTTTTTTTTTTTTTGTATTTATTTATTTTTTTACACGAACTCCCAAACATGAACCCCTCTCCCCCCCCCCCCCATCTTCCCTCCNTTGTGAATTTCCATGTCATCCTTTTTCTGCTGCATTCTTGCTGAGAACCAGATTTGGCTGATCTATATTTGAGAGCTCCCTCACAGTTGAATTTTGGATGAAGATTTGGAATTCTCACCTGAAAAAAAAAATAATGCAATGTAAAGTAGCTGTAGGAATATGAGTAGCCCCCTGAGGGGACCCCACTCTGCTCCTGTGTCCCTTCAGGGTTACGACAAGGAGATAGGACGAGAGCAGAGGAGTGGAGCAGACCCCCGTCAGAAATGAAAAAAATTTAATGGCAACCCACTCTAGCACTCTTGCCTGGAAAATCCCATGTTCGGAGGAGCCTGGTAGGCTGCAGTCCATGGGGTCGCTAAGAGTCGAACATGACTGAGCGACTTCACTTTCACTTTTTACTTTCATGCATCGGAGAAGGAAATGGCAGTCCACTCCAGTGTTCTTGCTTGGAGAATCCCAGGGACAGGGGAGCCTGGTGGGCTGCCATCTATGGGGTCGCACAGAGTCGGACACAACTGAAGTGACTTAGCAGCAGCAGCAGGACTCCAGTATTCTTGCCTGGAGAATTCCATGGACAGAAGAGCTTGACTGGCTACAGTCCATGGGGTCACAAAGAGCGGGACATGACTGAGTGACTAACACTTTCACTTTTAAAAACAAGCCACAGCCCTGTCATCATTTGCTCCCATCCACCTTAGCCATGAACCTCTTTCAAGGTGACTGAAGCTCAGAGTTGGGAGGTCCAGGTGAGCCTGAAATGGGGCGGTGGGGACAGGACCATTGACACAATTTGGGGGAGAGTGAAAAGCAGAAATGTGGTGTTCCATGTTGAATGTGGTGAAGAGTTTTGAGAGCATGACACCAAGTTGGGGCCCTGCTAAGGAAGGGACCCTGGGTCGGTTGTTCAGCCACAAGGCTAGCCCTGTAATGTGGGGGCAGGGAGGTGGGGACATGGGGGCTGCCTGGTTGCTTTTTAGCAAAAAAAATCAAACCAAACCAAACTGAGAGACAGAGTGATGAAATGTAATTCCATTAGTCCTTTGTCATATCTGGAGCCTTTTACATATAATTTCTCTCCATCCAAGCAGAGCTTTAGGAATGGCGCATGCCTGACCACAGAAGCAGGTGGCTTGAGGGTCTTAGCCAGGAATCAGATGGAGTTTTCAGGCCAGCTCAGAAGCCCACTCAAGGACACGCTTGAACAAGAAATCAATGATGTTGGCTGAGCCTACAGGACCGTTCTGAGGATAGAGTCATAAAGCTGGTTCAAAACATTTGGAAAGTGTACATTTTTAAAAGACCATATCAATGCTAAGCTATAACCTCAATGTGGAAAATTCTCTCTGTTACGATTCCAAATATCTTTACTGAGTGCGGTTGTTGACTGATCAATACTCCGAGCTGCCCATTTTGTCCAGAGACTTTTCCTACACTTAAGCCCTCTGTCCTCACCCTGCTCTCCTTGCCTGTGTGATGTCAGGGGATATACAGGACAGATATGTCAAGGGTCAGTTAAAGGATGATGTTTGCACTTGGGAAGTAAAAGTTCTCACCATAGTAGGATCCAGAGTTGGTCTGTGCAGGCATGAAACAGTTTGGCAGCATCCGTTTCCTTCATTTGTAACAGCCCCCTCCCTGGAAGGCAACCTTCAACTCAGTTACACCTGGGCTGGTTTTCCAGCATATTAAGTTCTTCTGGATTTTTGAGGGATTTGAAAATAAAATTTGCAGCAATATCAGATGTGAAGGAAGTGGAGGCGTTAGACTGAGTTGGTTGGTGCTGCTGGATGATGGGGGTGGTGTTTTGTTTTAAGTGAAGAGTGAGCTAGAATTTTCAGCTTTCCAAAGGGCAACTGATCCAATGGTTTATATAGCTTTTTTTCTTTTAGTCATTTTGTGTATTCATTCTGTATTGAAGCATAATTGATTTACAATGTTATATTAGTTTCAGGTATACAACAAAGTGATTCAGTGAAATATGTCTTTTTCAGATTCTTTTCCCTTATAGGTTATTACAAAATACAGATTTCGCTGTACTATACAGTCAGTTCTTACTGGTTATCTATTTTATATATAGTATAGCTTTTCTACCATTTTCTGATCTCTCTCGATTCACTTTTTTGGGTTCATTTTCTATTTATATTTTATGTCTATGTATATACACTTACAGACTTCCCTGGTGGCTCAGTGGTAAAGAATTTGCCTGCTATTGCAAGAGAAGCGGGATTGGGAAGATCCGCTGGAGGAGGAGATGGCAACCCACTTCAATATTCTTGCCCAGAGAATCCCATGGACAGAGGAGCCTGATGGGTTATAGTCCATAGGGTTGCAAAGAGTCAGACATGACTGAAGCTACTAAACAGCACCAGCAAAATATACTCACACATACATATGTAAAAAGTTTATTATTTGTAATTATATTGTATACTCTATTTTTGCCTGCTTCATAGATTTTCTTATTGTGCTGTGCTAAATCTCTTCAGTCATGTCTGACTGTTTGAGACCCTATGGACTGTAGCCCACCAGGCTCCTCTGTCCATGGGATTCTCCAGACAGAAGTACTGGAGTGGGTTGCCATGCCCTCCAGGGATACTTCCTGAACCAGGGATCAAACCTTCATCTCTAACGTCTCCTGTGTTGGCAGGCAGGTTCTTCACCACGAACATCACCTAAGAAGGCCCAGATTTCCTTACTATAGGTGTGCAAATATTCATCCAAACTCACTGAAGTGGGCTAGGATTTAGTTCACTTCTTGAGCCATGACAGCTGATTTAGGACAAAGCCTTGCCCTGTCTTCCCAAAGTACACAACCTCAGACTTGTACCATGTTCTGGAGCTATTTAGGTTTTAGTTGATTTGGGAAAAAAAAA
>SJYX01005101.1:111376-128928 GCA_006410675.1 Oreotragus oreotragus
ATAGCTGATAAAATAGACTTTAAAGCAAAGGCTGTGAAAAGAGACAAAGAAGGCCACTACATAATGATCAAAGGATCAATCCAAGAAGAAGATATAACAATTATAAATATATATGCACCCAACATAGGAGCACCGCAATATGTAAGACAAATGCTAACAAGTATGAAAGGGGAAATTAACAATAACACAATAATAGTGGGAGACTTTAATACCCCACTCACACCTATGGACAGATCAACTAAAAGGAAAATTAACAAAGAAAAGCAAACTTTAAATAATACAATAGATCAGTTAGACCTAATTGATATCTATAGGACATTTCACCCCAAAACAATGAATTTCACCTTTTTCTCAAGTGCTCATGGAACCTTCTCCAGGATAGATCACATCCTGGGCCATAAATCTAATCTTGATAAATTCGAAAAAATTGAAATCATTCCAAGCATGTTTTCTGACCATAATGCATTAAGATTAGATCTCAATTACAGGAGAAAAACTATTAAAAATTCCAACATATGGAGGCTGAACAACACGCTTCTGAATAACCAACAAATCATAGAAGAAATCAAAAAAGAAATCAAAATATGCATAGAAATGAATGAAAATGAAAACACAACAACCCAAAACCTGTGGGACAGTAGAAAATCAGTGCTAAGAGGAAAGTTCATAGCAATACAGGCATACCTCAGGAAACAAGAAAAAAGTCAAATAAATAACCTAAATCTACACCTAAAGCAAATAGAAAAGGAAGAAATGGAGAACCCCAAAGTTAGTAGAAGGAAAGAAATATTTTTGGTATTTTAAAATAAATTTAAGACTAAGTTTTAGGTGCTCAAGTCACCATGTGTAAATCAACTATTGTGGTAATTAATTTTTAAAAACCTCAGACATTAAGGGATAGAGAAGCTTTCTAAAATGGAAATAAATTCATAATTCATCAGGCTGTTGTTTCATTAAGCTAGCCATTAGCTGACATTATGAATACATATTTGCCAAAAGCTTATTTATGTCACAGAGTATACATAGAGAAATGCACAAAGATGTTTAGATCACAATGTATATACATTCTCTTTTTGTTTTCTGCCCTACCACCATTTTAAGTGACCCACAGACAGACGTTTAATTATTTCTTGTGAAAAATTTGTTGAAAATATGCATGTTAAGACCTTCCTACTTTCTTCTTCCATCCAGAGTGCTTAACTAAGTTTTAATTTACCTTTTTGTTTTATTGAGTCGACAAGAGAATGATAAGCAATAGTGTTTCTGAAGAGTATTTACTATTATTTTTTAAGAGTATTACTAGTATTGATGGTGATTGGCAGGTTAGTAGTGGTGGATAGACACAGAGAATGGACAGTTAACACCTCCTAGCCTAATTTACTGCCGTTCAGTCACTCAATCATGCCCGACTCGTTGCGACCCCATGGACTGCAGTACTCCAAGCTTTCTCTATCCTTCACCATCTCCCAGAGTTTGGTCAAACTCATGTCCATTGAATTGGTTATGCCATCGAACCATCTCATCTTCTGTTCTCCCCTTCTTCTTCTGCCTTCAATCTTTCCCAGTATCCGGGTCTTTCCAATGAGTTGGCACTTCCCATCAGGTGGCCAAAGCATTAGAGCTTCAGCATCAGTCTTTCCAATGAAAATTTAGGGTTGGTTTCCTTTAGGGCTGACTGATTTGATTTCCTTTCTGTCCAAGGGATTCTCAAGAGTCTTCTCTAGCACCATGGTTTGAAGGCATCCGTTCTATGGCACTCAGAAGTTTTTATTGTGAGCTCTCACATCCATACATGACTACTGGAAAACCCATAGCTTTGATAATGCATACTTTTGTAGGCAAAGTAATGTCTCTGCTTTATAAAATGCTGTCTAGGTTGGTCATAGCTTTTCTTCCAAGAAACAAGCATCATTTTCATGAAGAGATTCTTTAACTCCCTTTGGCTTTCTGCCATGAATGGTGTCATTTGGATATTTGAGGCTGTTGATTTTTCTCCAAGTAAACTTGATTCCAGGTTGTGCTTCATCCAGCCCAGCGTTTCACCTGATGTACTCTGCATATAAGTTAAATAACAGGGTGACAATATACAGCTTTCACGTACTCCTTTCCCGATTTAGAACCAGTCTATTGTTCCATGTCTGGTTCTGTTGCTTCTTGACCTGCATACAGGTTTCAGAGGAGGTGGGTAAGATGGTCTGGTATTCCCATATCTTGAAGAATTTCCCACAGTTTGATGAAAGTGAAAAAGGTGATGAAAAAGCCAGCTTAAAACTCAACAGTCAAAAAACTAAGATCATGGCCTCTGGCCCCATCTCGTTCATGGCAAATAGATGGGGAAACACTGGAAACAGTGACAGATTTTATTTTCTTGGGCTCCAAAGTCATTGAAGATAGTAACAGCAGCCATGAAATTAAAACATGCTTGCTCTTTGAAAGAAAATCTATGGCCAACCTAGAGAGCATAGTAAAAAGCAGAGACATTACTTTTCCTACAAAAGTCCATATTGTTAAAGCTATGGTTTTTCCAGTAGTCATGTATGGATGTGAGAGCTCACAATAAAAAAAAAAAAAAAAAAAAGGCTGAGTGCCATAGAATTGAGGCCTTTGAACTGTGGTGGTGGAGAAGACTCTTGAGAATCCCCAGGACTGCAAGGAGATCCAACAAGTCCATCCGAAAAGAGGTCAGTCCTGCATATTCATTGGAAAGACTGATGCTGAAGCTCCAATACTTTGGCCACCTGATGTGAAGAACTAACTCACTGGAAAAGACCCTGATGTGGGGAAAGACTGAAGGCTGAAAGATAAGTGGATGACAGAAGATGAGATAGTTGGATAGCATCATGGACTCAATGGGACAGAAATTTGAGTAAGTTCTGGGAGTTGGTGATGGACAGTGTAACCTGGTGTGCTGCAGTCCATAGGGACACAAAGAGTCAGTTATGACTGAATGACTGAACTGATTGACATAGTTAAAGGCTTTAGTGTAGTCAATGAAGCAGAAGTAGATGTTTTTCTAGAATTCTCTAGCATTTCCTTATGATGCAAACGATGTAGACAATTTGATCTCTGATTCCTCTGCCTTTTCTAAATCTAGGATTTACATCTGGAAGTTCTTTGTTCACATATTGTTGAAGCCTAGTTTGAAGGATTTTGAGCATTACTTTGGTAGCATGTGAAATGAGGGCAGTGGTTTGAGCATTCTTTGGCTTTTCCTTTCTTTGGGACTGGATTGAAAACTGACCTTTTTCAGTCCTGTGGTTACTGTCCTTTATTATGCCTATCTTTGCATGAAATGTTCCCTTGTTATCTCTCTCCTAGCCTACTGACAGATTATGCAATCTGATTTTCCTTTTACCAGCTGTGTGTGGTACAATGGTGAAGAATCCACTGCCAATGCAGGAGACACAGGAGACCTGATTCTATCCAGGTTGGGCAGATCCCCTGGAGAAGGTAATGGCTACCCACTCCAGTGTTCCTGCCTGAAAAATTCCATGGACAGAGGAGCCTGGCAAGCTACATAGTAGCCCACCAGGTAAAAATTGCTAGTATATATACTCAGGCTGGCTTGATCTGTGGGAAATTTTTCTTTCATAGGGATGTAGGTAGTCTCAGAAATGTGATCTTTATAATTTTTACTACTAAGTACCTTGAGTTCCAAATCACACACACACACACACACACACACACACATACAAAAGAAACAGTCTTTCTTTTTTCAATTTATGGCCTCAAAACTACTCAGAGGGATAATATATTAAGTTAATCATTCAAATATTAATATACTTCTAAAGTCTTATTTTTGGAAATACAGAAGATCTTTATAAGATTTTGTGCAATAGGACATAGAGTAATTACTGTCCTCTACCAGTGTGATTCAGAGAAAAAAAAATCTGAATGTCTTAGAATAATGTTTTCATAGGTTATTCAGTTTTTTCAATGAGAAATTTTATTTTAAATTTTTCTTGATTATTATAAAAGTTATACATATAGTACAATTATACATCTACCAGTTACATGTGATTTATGTGTTTAAGAAAATGATGGGGGGAGTCATTTATTTCATTGCTTGAAGCTCTATAACCAAATACTAGAGACAGGTGGCTTATAAAGAGCAAAAATTTATTGCTCACAGTTCTGGAGCTAGAAGTCCTAGGTAGGGTGCCAGAATGGTCAGGTGAAGGCCCTCTTCTAGGCTGCAGACATTTTATTGCACCCTCACATAGAGGAAAGTGATAAAGAGCTCTGTGGAATGTATTTTATGAGCCCTAATGCCCCTCATGTAGCTCTACACTCATGACATAATTCAGTTCAGTTCAATCGCTCAGTCCTGTCCCACTCTCTGCGACCCCATGAATTGCAGCATGCCAGGCCTCCCTATCCATCACCAACTCCTGGAGTTCACTCAGACTCATGTCCATCGAATCAGCGATGCCATCCAGCCATCTCATCCTTGGTTGTCCCCTTCTCCTCCTACCCCCAAATCCCTCCCAGCATCAGAGTTTTCTCCAATGAGTCAACACTTCGCATGAGATGGTCAAAGTACTGGAGCTTCAGCTTTAGCATCATTCATTCCAAAGAAATCCCAGGGTTGATCGCCTTCAGAATGGACTGGTTGGATCTCCTTGCAGTCCAAGGGACTCTCAAGAGTCTTCTCCAACACCACAGTTCAAAAGCATCAATTCTTCGGCACTCAGCCTTCTTCACAGTCCAACTCTCACATCCATACATGACCACAGGAAAAACCATAGCCTTGACTAGGCAGACCTTAGTTGGCAAAGTAATGTCTCTGCTTTTGAATATACTATCCAGGTTGGTCATAACTTTTCTTCCAAGGAGTAAGCGTCTTTTAATTTCATGGCTGCAGTCACCATCTTCAGTGATTTTGGAGCCCCAAAAGATAAAGTCTACCATGTTTCCACTGTTTCCCCATCTATTTCCCATGAAATGATGGGACCAGATGCCATGATCTTCGTTTTCTGAATGTTGAGCTTTAAGCCAACTTTTTCACTCTCCACTTTCACTTTCATCAAGAGGCTTTTTAGCTCCTCTTCCCTTTCTGCAATAAGCATGGTGTCATCTCTATATCTGAGGTTATTGACATTTCTCCTGGCAATCTTGATTCCAGCTGTGTTTCTTCCAGTACAACATTTCTCATGATGTACTCTGCATATAAGTTAAATAAGCAGGGTGACAATATACAGCCTTGATGCACTCCTTTTCCTATTTGGAATCAGTCTGTTGTTCCATGTCCAGTTCTAACTGTTGCTTCCTGACCTGCATACAGATTTCTCAAGNTGGAGCATTACTTTACTAGCGTGTGAGATGAGTGCAATTGTGTGGTAGTTTGAGCATTCTTTGGCATTGCCTTTCTTTGGAATTGGAATGAAAACTGACCTTTTCCAGTCCTGTGGCCACTGCTGAGTTTTCCAAATTTGCTGGCATATTGAGTGCAGCACTTTCACAGCATCATCTTTCAGGATTTGAAACAGCTCAACTGGAGTTCCATCACCTCCACTAGCTTTGTTCGAAGTGATGCTTTCTAAGGCTCACTTGACTTCACATTCTAAGATGTCTGGCTCTAGATGAGTGATCACACCATTGTGATTATCTGGGTCATGAAGATCTTTTTGTACAGTTCTTCTGTGTATTCTTGCCACTTCTTCTTAATATCTTCTGCTTCTGTTAGGTCCATACCATTTCTGTCCTTTATCAAGTCCATCTTGGCATGAAATGTTCCTCATGACATAAGCACTTCCCAAAGGCCTCATCTGCTAATACCATCACCTTTGAGAGTTAGTATTTCAGTATATAGATTTTGGGGAGATACTCATACTATAGTAAAGGATCAACTACCTGTGTCTGAATTAAGTTATGCAAGGATTCCCTAGTGTGTTAGTGGTAAAGAACCCACCTGCCATTAAAAGAGACGTAAGAGATATGGGTTTGATCCCAGTGTTGGAAAGATTCCCTAGAGTAGAAAATGGCAACCCACTCTAGTATTCTGGCCTGGAAAATTCCATGGACAGAGGAGCCTAGAAGGCTACAATCCATGGAGTCACAGAGTTGGACACAACTGAAGTGACATAGCATACACAGGCATGTTGTGTGGGCAGAGAAATTGGCGTCCTGCTACTAATGGCTATAAGTCAATTAGCAGCTGGATAAAGGCAAAATTCATTTTTTTTTTCTGAATGAAAGAGTTAAATGTTTTATTGTCATCACAATGTCATCACCTGATAGTGGAGCAGGTAGCTCCTATTATATCACAGGTGATGATGTTAATAGTATAAAGATCTTAATAGAACAATAAAGTGAAAAGTGAAAATGAAGTCGCTCAGTCGTGTCCGATTTTTTGCGACCCATGGACTGTCGCCCACCAAGCTCCTCCGTCCATGGATTCTCCAGGCAAGAATACTGGAGTGGGTTGCCATTTCCTTCTCTAGGGGATCTTCCAGACCCAGGGATCAAACCCAGGTCTCCCACATTGACGGCAGACTCTTTAACCTCTGCACCACCAGGGAAGCCCAATAGAACAATATAAACAAGTTAATAGTATAATATCTGATGAAGTTAATAGTAAAAAAGAAAAAANGGGTTGCCATTTCCTTCTCTAGGGGATCTTCCAGACCCAGGGATCAAACCCAGGTCTCCCACATTGACGGCAGACTCTTTAACCTCTGCACCACCAGGGAAGCCCAATAGAACAATATAAACAAGTTAATAGTATAATATCTGATGAAGTTAATAGTAAAAAAGAAAAAAAAGAGCCCATAGTTTTTTGAAAAGTTTACTTTTATGAAGTCCAGGTGGTCAACATGAATTTTGGAAAATATTTAATGTTATTTTAGCTGAATTTGTTTGTCTTCATGCAATTTATCAAGTTATATACAGATCAAAATGTAGAAACTACTTAAAGATGAGTCCTAATATCAATAACCACCATTCTTGTGCACGAATGTTTTCAATGTTCAGAGTAAATTCTTTAATGTAGATTCTCAGAAATAGGGTAACTGAATCAAAATATAGTACTTTAAGCAATTTTTTTTCCATAGACATAAAGACTTTAACCTTTACTCAGATTACTGAGAGGTACATGCCATTACTTGTATCATGTTATCCTTACCTTTTTGGAATTTTCATGCAAAGAAAATCATAATAATTTTGGTAAAAGGGTTTAATTGCTATTTTCACTTGCATTTATTTTATTTAAAGTGATATCAAGAATTTTCAGTGTTTTCCCATAAGTGTTTCAATGGCTGATTACATAGTTTAGTAATTTAAAATATTTATTTTAGCTTAATCCTTACATTTTACTATATATACAAACCTATTCAGCATTTGTATTTACACTAAAGTTTGTTCAAAATTGCACAGAGAATCAATGATCAACATTTTTGGAAAATTTCTTTAGTTATAAAGTTATGCCATACTCAAAAATAATTCGGAAATATATAACATAATAAAGACAAAATGAAAAAAGAATCTATCAAGAAAACAAAAACATTTTAATGCATTTTATTGCTTTTCCCTCAGGAAACAAATATCTCTCTTTCTGCTCTGTGCCTCAATTTCTTCAAGTGAATATAGATAAAAATAGTATCTTACTCATATTGCTAGTATAAGAAATAAATTAGTATTAGTACAGCACTAAAATCATTGCATGTGTATAGTAGTTGATGTCATTAAACTGTACCTAAAACATACTCTTATATCTTGCTCTATAGTTTAACATAAAATCAACTCATTCTAAGCATTCTTAACTATTTTCAAGATTATCATTATCATTTTCTAACTGAAACTGTCCTATTGGCACAGAAAGATGAACTCCTCAAGTCAGTAGGTGCCCAATATACTACTGGAGAAGAGTGGAGAAATAGTTCCAGGAGGAATGAAGAGACCAAGTCAAAGAAAAACAACTCCCAGTTGTGCATGTTTCTGGTGGTGGAAGTAAAGTCTGATGTTGTAAAGAATAATACTGCATAAGATAATATTGTAAAGGATAATATTGCATCCTGCATAGGATCCTGCAATATTAGGTCCATGACTCAGGGTAAATTGGAAGTGATCAAACAAGAGATGCAAGAGTGAACAAAGACATCAGTGAATTAAAGTGGACCAGAATGGGTGAATTTAAGTTAGATGACCATTATATCTACTACTGTGGGCAAGAATCCCTTAGGAGAAATAGAGTAGCCCTCATAGTCAACAGAAGGATCTGAAATGTAGTGCTTGGGTACAATCACAAAAATGACAGAATGAACCCCCCTCCTTCCTCCCTCCCCTTACCATCCCTCTGGGTTGTCTCAGTGCACCAGCCCAAAGCATCCAGTATCATGCATTGAACCTGGACTGGCTATTCATTTCATATATGATATTATACATGTTTCAATGCCATTCTCCCAAATCATCCATCATCGCCCTATCCCACAGAGTCCAAAAGACTGTTCTATACATCTGTGTCTCTTTTGCTGTCTCGCATACAGGGTTATTGTTACCATCTTTCTAAATTCCATGTATATGTGTTAGTATATTGTATTGGTATTTTTCTTTCTGGCTTGCTTCACTCTGTATAATAGTCTCCAGTTTCATCCACCTCATTAGAACTGACTCAAATGTATTCTTTTTAATGGCTGAGTAATACTCCATTGTGTATATGTACCACTGTTTTCTTATCCATTCATCTGCTGATGGACATCTAGGTTGCTTCCATGGGGGTTCAGAATGGGGAACATGTGTATACCTGTGGCAGATTCATGTTGATATATGGCAAAACCAATACAAGATTGTAAAGTAATTAACCTCCAATTAAAATAAATAAATTTATATTTAAAAAAAGAAAAAAAAGTGACAGAATGATCTCTGTTCATGTCCAAGGCAAACCATTCAATATCACACTAATCCAAGTCTTTGCTCAACCACTAATGACGAAGAAGCTGCAGCTGAATGAAGAAGTCTTCCATGAAGACCTACAAGAAGTTTTAGAACCAATACAAAAAAAAAAAGTTGTCTCCCTTTCATCATAAGGAACTGAAATGCAAAAGTAGGAAGTCAAGAGATATCTGGAGTAACAAGAAAGTTTGGCCTTGGATTACAAAATAAAGTAGGGCAAAGGCTAACAGAGTTTTGACAGGAGAATACATTGTTCATAGCAAACAATCTCTTCCAACAACATGAGAGACAACTCTACACATGGACATCACCAGAGGGTCAATACCAAAACCAGATTGATTGTATTCTTTGAAGCTGAAGAGGAGAAGCTCTATACAGTCATCAAAAACAAGACTGGAAACTGACTGTGGCTCAGATCATGAACTTATTATTGTAAAATTCTGACAAAATTAAATTGAAGAAAATAGGGAAAACTGCTAGGCCTTTCAGATATGAGCTAAATCAACCCCCTTCTGATTATACAGTGGAAGTAACAGATAGATTCAAGGGATTAGATCTTATAGACAGAGTGCCTGAAGAACTAAGAACAGAGGATCAAGACGCAGTGATCAAAACCATCCTCAAGAAAAGAAAAAAAAAGAAAAAGAAAGGCAAAATGGTTGTCCAAGGAGGCCTTACAAATAGCTGAGAAAAGAAAAGAACCAAAAGGCAAAGAAGAAAAGGAACGATATATCCATCTGAATGCAGAATTCCAAAGAATAGCAAGGAGAGATAAGAAATACTTCCTATGTAATCAATGCAAAGAAACAAAGGATAGAATGAGTAAGACTGGAGATTTCTTAAAGAAAATTAGAGATACCAAGGGAATATTTCATGCAAAGATGGGCACAATAAAGGACAAGAATGATATGGAATTAAAAGAAGCAGAAGATATTAAGAAGAGGTGCCAAAAATACACAAGAACTATACAAGAAACCTCTTAATAACCCAGATAACCACGATGGTGTGATCACTCACTTAGAACTAGACATCTTGTAATATGAAGTCAAGTGGGCTTTACAAAACATCACTATGAACAAAACTAGTGGAGGTTATAGAATTTCAACTGAGTTATTTCAAATCCTAAAAGATGATGCTGTGCAAGTGCTGCACTCAATATGCCTACAAATTTGGAAAACTCAGCAGTAGACACAAGAATGGAAAAGGTCAGTTTTTATTGTAATCTCAAAGAAGTTCAGTTCAGTTCAGTGGCTCAGTCATGTCCGACTCTTTGCGACCCCATGAATCACAGCACGCCAGGCCTCCCTGTTTATCACCATCTCTCGGAGTTCACTCAGACTCACGTCCATCGAGTCTGTGATGCCATCCAGCCATCTCATCCTTGGTTGTCCCCTTCTCTGCCTGCCCCCAATCCCTCCCAGCATCAGAATCTTTTCCAATGAGTCAACTCTTTGCATGGTGGCCAAAGTACTGGAGTTTCAGCTTTAGCATCATTCCTTCCAAAGAAATCCCAGGGTTGATCTCCTTCAGAATGGACTGGTTGGAGCTCCTTGCAGGCCAAGGTACTCTCAAGAGTCTTCTCCAACACCAGAGTTCAAAAGCATCAATTCTTCGGCACTCAGCCTTCTTCACAGTCCAACTCTCACATCCATACATGACCACAGGAAAAACCATAGCCTTGACTAGACGGACCTTAGTCGGCAAAGTAATGTCTCTGCTTTTGAATATACTATCTAGGTTGGTCGTAACTTTTCTTCCAAGGAGTAGGCGTCTTCTAATTTCATGGCTGCACTCACCATCTGCAGGCAATGCCAAATAATGTTCAAACTACAATTGCACTCATTTCACATGCTCGCAAGGTAATGCTCAAAATACTCCTCACTAGGCTTCAAGAGGATGTGAACAAAGAATTTCCAGATGTTCAAGATGGATTTAGAAAAGGCAGAGGAATCAAAGATCAAATTGACAACATCTGTTGGATTATACAAAAAGCAAGAGAATTCAAGAAAAATACCTACTTCTGCTTTATTGGCTATGCTAAAGCTTTTGACATTGGGGATAACAACAAACAGTGGAAAATTCTCAAAGAGATGGGAATGCCAGACCACTTCATCTGCCTCCTGAGAAACCTGTATTTAGGAAAAGAAGAAACAGAACTGTACATGGAACAATAGACTGGTTCAAAATTGGGAAAGGAGTATTTCTAGGCGGTATATTGTCATATTGTCACTCCACTTACTTATCTTCTAGGCAGAGCACTTCATGCAGAATGCAGGTTGGATGAAGCATAAGCTAGCATCAAGATTGCAGGGAAAAATATCAATAACATCAGATATGTAAGATGACACCACCTTTATGGCAGAAAGCTAAGAGGAACTAAAAAGTCTCCTGATGAAAAGTGAGAGAGAGTGAAAAATTTGGCTTAATGCTCAATATTCAGAAAACAAAAATCATGGCACCTGATGCCATCACTTCATGGCAAATAGATGGAGAAACAATGGAAACAGTGAAAGACTTTATTTTCTTGGGCTCCAAAATCACTGCAAATGGTGACTGCAGCTATGAAATGAAAAGATGCTTGCTCCTTCAAAGAAAAACTATGACAAACCTGACAGCATATTGAAAGCAAAGCAGAGACATTACTTTGTCAGCAAAGGTCTGTATAGTCAAAGCTGTGGTTTTTCTGGTAGTCATGTATGGATGTGAGAGTTAGACCATAAGGAAGGCTGAGCACTGAAGTATTGATGCTTTTGAATTCTAGTGTTGGAGAAGACTTTTGAGAGTCCCTTGGACTGCAAGGAGATCAAACCAGTCCATCCTAAAGGAAATCAGCTCTGAATATTCATTGGAAGGACAGATGCTGAAGCTCCAATACTTTAGCCGTCTGATGTGAAGAACTGACACACTAGAAAAGACTCTGATGCTGGGAAAGATTGAAAGCAGAAGGTGAAGAGGATGACAGAGGATGAGATTTTTGGATGGCATCACCAATTCAATGGATATGTGTTTGAGCAGGCTTCAGGAGATGGGGAAGGACAGGGAGGCCTGATATGCTGAAGTCCAAGGGGTCACAAAGACACAACTGAGTGACTGAACAATAACAACATGGCAAAGGAAAACTAAGTTGCTACCAGCACATTTTTACATGTTAATAAAATGTAAGCAGGCTTACTCTTTAAGTATTTATGAAAGTAGTTTACAAATAGAAAGAAAATGATAATAGAAAAAAGATCTGAAGCTTTAGAAAAGACAAAAATTGTGGTAAATATACTAGATTCTTCTTCTCATCATGGGTTTCTTAATCATATAAGATGACTGAAGCAAATTTATAACATCTGTCATAATTGTCTATGTATATGGAGAAAACATTCATATGAAAATAAATAAAGGGAAATCTTATTTAAAATAGAGTCAGGGTTACAAATGGAGAGCTCAAGCCCGTATCACTCACTGTAGCCTACATAACCATCAGGAATAAGATAAGAATTATCTTAACTGATCTGTTTGTATAGAATTCTTTGTATAAAATTTTGTCAGTCTCAACTTCGTATGCCTGATTAAAAAAATGTTACTTCCAGCACAAGGGAGAACTTCTTTTTTTTTGTTGTTTTTTAATGAAATTTTATCTCTTATTTTCTGAAAAAGGAAGAGCTTTCCCTGCCCCAGCAAGAATACACTAAACTCTGCTTGCAGCCAATAGAAGCTGTCATAACCTTGAACGTATTCCACAAAATACTTTTTAAAAAAAAAAAAAAAAAAAAAAGCTCTCCCCAGTTTCCTCCTGATGCCTAATAAAAGCTGACCTTCCCTTTGTGACTTTTAACTAGCTTCCCTGTCCTGAATTCTTTGCAATTCCCAATAAACCCATTTTTCTGGCTTCAAAAGGATTATGTTGAAAAAATGAAGAGAATACAGGGATCTATATAAAAGGAGGTTATAATATTTCACTTAAAATGGCAAAATATCAGCAATAATAAGCTATGATAACTTAAGTATGTATGTTGGATTTCCTAGGGCAACCAGTAAGAAAACTAAGTAACATAGCATAATCAAAGCAGAATTTATAAAAACAAGAAAAACTACTATGAAAATTTTAAGTAAATCACGAGATGACAAAAAGGGAAAAATAGAGGCAAAAAATAGAAAAACAAATAGAAAATAATAGAATTGTAGCCTTAAGCCCTAAACGTCAGTAGTAACTTCAAATGTAGACTAAAGCACCAACTAAAAGACACAAATCTGTGGATTTGATGAAAGAAAATAAAATAACTATATGTTGTTTATAGGAAACTCTTTACAAACACAATATAAAAAATAAAAGTAAAGAGTAGAAATAGATATATTATGGTAATATTAACCAAAAAGCATAATATGTATGGTAATATCAAATAGTGTAGAGTTTAAAACAAAGAAAATTACATTAAGTAATAAAAGAGATCATTACATAATGGTAAATGAATCATAATGTCATGATTCTTTATGTAAATTTCATAATGATAAAAGGGTCAATTCTTCAAGAAATCAGTGATTCTAAGTGTACATATGTGAAAAAGCAGAGTTGCAAAATACATAAAGGCTGATGGGGTGAAGAGAAAAAGAACATAGAAATGCACAATTTTAGCTGACATTTCAAAACACCACTTGATAAAACTAATAGACAGAAAAATAAGAAAAATATCAAATAATTGAACAACACCATCAATCAGTATCATCTGCTTGACATTTATAGAACAACCCAACAAACTATAGCATAATACATATTTTATTAAAATGTTCATAGAAGATTTACTAAGATTGACCATATCTTGGGCCACAAAACAAACTTCAACATGTTTAACAAATCTGAATTTATTTTCATGTCCTATGTCCAACTATAATGGAATTAAACTAAAAAACAATAATCTAAAAACAACCTCAAAATCCTCAAACACTTGAAATTAAACTGCTCACTTCTAAACAACCTATGCCTCAAACAGCAAGTCCCCAGGAAACAGAAATATACATAGAATTTAAAGAACATAAACAAACATATATATTAGAATATGGAGGATGTACTTAAAGGAGTCTTGATAGGAAAATATACAACATAATATGCTTATTAAAAATGAGAAGGGTTCAAATTATCTAAATTCCTTTACAAAAAAAAAAAAAAAAAAGATCGAAAGNTATACATAGAATTTAAAGAACATAAACAAACATATATATTAGAATATGGAGGATGTACTTAAAGGAGTCTTGATAGGAAAATATACAACATAATATGCTTATTAAAAATGAGAAGGGTTCAAATTATCTAAATTCCTTAAAAAAAAAAAAAAAAAAAAAAGATCGAAAGGTCAAATGCACCAAAAGAGAGGGAGAAAAAAAGAAATAATAAAAATAAGAGAATCTAATTAAACTGAAAACATGGAAACAAAGAAAGTCAATGGAACAAAACTTTGTTTCTGAAAAACATCTCAATAAAATGGATCACCTACAGCGAAACTTAAAGATATCAATGCTAATATGAGAAGTAAAACATAAGATATCATTACAGGTGCTGCAGACATTAAAATAATAATAAAGAAATATTATGAACAGCTTTACACTGATAAATTTCAAAATATTGAAGAATTGGATAATTTCCTCAAAACAACACATCACTAAAACTCAATCAAGATGAAACAGATAACCTGAAGAGCCCTATAACAACCAAAGGAATTAAATTTGCTATTTAAAATGTACATTCCTCCCCCAAATCACACACATGCATATCCTTGGGCCCAGACTTCCTCACTGAAAAATTTTACCAAACTGCTAGTAAAGAAGAACTAATCTCAATTTTATACACTCTTTTTCAGTGGATAGAAGAGGAGAGATTAGTTCTGACTTTAATTTATGAAGCCAGTGTTAGCCTGATATTCAAACTAAACAAAGATAGTATCCCTCCCCCCAAAAAAAGACAAAATAATATTTAGTTAGAAAAATAGAGGGGAATTATCTTCACTTGACAATGTATCTACAAACAATACAAAGCACTCTATAACAAGCATCACCTTTAATAGTAAAAGATGGAATTTTTTCTACTACTAGGAAAAGGGCAAAGATATCTAGTTACTACCTCACTCATGGTATTCAACATAGCCTTATAAATTCTAGCTATTTCAGAGAAACAAAAAAAGAATATTGACTTCAGTTTCACACAGTGCACAAAAATTAACTCAAAATAGATCATGCACTTAAATATAGAATATTAACCTAAGAAACTTTTATAAGAAAACTGTGAAAAAAAAATTGGGGATTTAGGGCCAGAAAGTTTGTTGACTTGAATACCAAAATCATGATCCAAAAATGAAAAGTTATATGTAAATTGGTCCCATCAAAAAAAAGTTTTGCCCTAATAAAGAATGAAGAATGATGAAGATGAAAAGACAATGAAGAAAATGAAAATACCAGCTACAATTTAAGAGAAAATCTTGCATACTACAACCTGATAAATGATTGTGTTGCAGATACCCTAAACCCCTCAAAACTCAACAGATGAAAAGAAAAAAAATACAATTAGAAATTCAGTAAAAGATATAAACATGCATTTCACAGAGGAGGATATCATGAAAATAAGCATGTTAAAAGCTATTCCACATCACAAGCTCTTGTGTGTGTGTGTGTGTTCAGTTGTGTCTGACTCTTTGTAACCTCGTGGGATGTAGCCCAACTGCCAGGCTCTTCAGTCCATGGAATTTTCCAGGCAAGAATACTGGAAGGGGTTGCTATTTCCTACTCTAGGGTATCTTCCCAACCCAGGGAATGAACCCACGGATTTTGCCTCTCCTGCATTGGCAGGTGAATTCCTTACCACTGCACCACCTGGGAAGCCTTTCAGTTCAGTTCAGTCGCTCAGTCGTGTCTGACTCTTTGTGACCCCATGAATCGCAGCACGCCAGGCCTCCCTGTTCATTACCATCTCTTGGAGTTCACTCAGACTCACGTCCATTGTGTCCGTGATGCCATCCAGCCATCTCATCCTCGGTCGTCCTCTTCTCCTCCTGCCCCCAATCCCTCCCAGCATCAGAGTCTTTTCCAATGAGTCAACTCTTCGCATGAGGTGGCCAAAGTACTGGAGTTTCAGCTTTAGCATCATTCCTTCCAAAGAAATCCCAGGNTTCACATTTCATTCTCTCCAACCTTCTGAAATGAAAAGCAAATGTCTTAATGGGAACTTGTGTTTTATCCTAAAGATGAATGGCTGAATGGATTTTCCAAGCGGACATAATCTGTCCAGGGTTCTGGATCTGCTTTAATGAGGAAGCAGGTTTTAGTGATTCTGGGTCCTATAAGACATATGATTGGCATGACCGATTTTAAGGGTATCAACAGCAAAATATGAAAGGCGAGACACTCCACTGTAGTATTCTAGAAATCGTAGAATAAAAACTTGAAAAATGACAGCATGAATCATAACCCACAGTCTTAGCTCTTGAGAGAGCTGCATAAGAAAGGTTTCAAAGACTGTATTAGAATAATTGTATAAATCCATGAAATTACTCAACTTCCTGAGTCTTTTATTTGCTTTAGGGAAAAATGGCCAGCACCTGGGCGAGCCACACAAGAGTGTGGCAAAAGGAAATGTCAGTGGTTTGCATCTGTCTTGTCTTGTGGGTAATGCAAAATGTGGGTATTTTGTTTATCATGACTTTTTGCAGTAGTTTTGATTTTCTAAAATATTATATTAATATTTGCCTTTTTTCCAGTTTTGTTGAAGTATATTGTTTAGTTGCTAAGTCATGTCTGACCCTTTGTGACCCCATGGACTAGAGCCTGCCAGGCTCCTCTGTCCACAGGATTCTCCAGGCAAGGATGTTGGAGTGAGTTGCCATTTCTTTCTCTAGGTGATCTTCCAGACCCAGCAATCAAACCCATGTCTTCTGCAGTGGCAGGTAGATTCTTTACCACTGAGTACCTGGGAAGCCCTTTTTGATGTATCCTTGACAAATAAAATTGTAACATGATTAAAGTGTACAACTGGAAAATTTGACATATCTGTACACTGTGAAAGGAGTCCCATTATCGGTTTAATTTCAACATCCATCTCCTAAAATTTTTACCTTTTCTTTTCTTGTGGTGAGAGCTCTTAAGTTTCATTCTCTTAGCAAATTTCAATTTTACAGCAGAGTGTGATTAACCATAGTCACCATGTGACACATTTGATCCGCTAACCTTGCTCATAACTAAGTTTGTACCCTTTTACCAGCTTCTCCCCTTTCCCCCACCCCAGCTCCTGGCAACCACCATTTCACTCTCTGCTCTTATGACCTTGACTTTTTTTTCTCCTTCAGATTCCATGCAAACATGATCCCAGGCAGCATTTGTTCTGATTAACGAGTTTCTTGATGCCATCTTAAATTCTGTGCCCAAGGTGGGTGAACACTTCACTCTCCTTAGCCAGTGACTTGATAATTACTCCAAGAACACAAAGGTTTTGTGGTAGATCTCACAAGGAAGAAGAGAGGACATGGAGGCTTGTGATGGTCACGCAGTAGGATTGGGCTTCAGTCTGTTGGTGATGGGTAGGATGACCGCACACTCTCTTCCAACCAACACTGTTGAGACAGGTCTTCCTGATGTGGGCATGGACCCTGTTAGTCAGTCACTAAATCCTGTCTGACTCTTTGCGACCCCATGGA
>SJYX01005102.1:14409-30631 GCA_006410675.1 Oreotragus oreotragus
ATCCAAGTACTGCATTTGGGACTCTTTTGTTGACTATGATGGCTACTCCATTTCTTCTAAGGGGTTCTTGCCCACAGTAGTACATATAATGGTCATCTGAGTTAAATTCACCCATTCCGTGAGGAAGTGACTTAGCACATAGTATTTTGTATAGACCTATGGGTCTTTGGCCACCTCGTGTGAAGGTTGACTCACTGGAAAAGACTCGATGCTGGGAGGGATTGGGGGCAGGAGGAGAAGGGGACGACAGAGGATGAGATGGCTGGATGGCATCACTGACTTGATGGACATGAGTCTGAGTGAACTCTGGGAGTTGGTGATGGACAGGGAGGCCTGGCATGCTGCGATTCATGAGGTTACAAAGAGTGGGACACGACTGAGC
Organism: Oreotragus oreotragus; assembly: GCA_006410675.1. Taxonomy (NCBI): domain Eukaryota; kingdom Metazoa; phylum Chordata; class Mammalia; order Artiodactyla; family Bovidae; genus Oreotragus; species Oreotragus oreotragus. The sequence continues at coordinate 14,792 of SJYX01005102.1, forward strand.
GACTGAACTGAACTGAATGGGTTTTTAAATGCATTTGGAATTTTTAATAAGAAATGCATATTGATGTTTATGAATTTATTTGTACTTCCAGTTTAGCTGCAATTCAGCTTGGGGGATTTTCTTTTTTTTAACAAATGATAAAATTACAGAAAAAGCATCCCAAATATAGAATTTTGTAACAAATGTAACTCTAAATTTGAGAACAAAATGAAGAGTCAAAACCTACAAGTATTTTGCCTTCCTGCAGAGGTGACTCTACCCAGAGCAAGAATGTGGCTCCATCTCCCCAGAAGGCATTGAGTTTGCTTTCTGAACTATGCCAGTTTAAAAATTTCAAAATGATGGCAAGAAGCAACACTGGGTAACCCACTAAGACAGATTCTTAACTTTCTATTGACTATTACTTGATAAAGTCTTCCCATCACACTTTGACAATTTAAAGCCTTGCTCTGATTATTTTTACTTACAGAAGTTGGGTATTATTTTTTTAATCCAATGCCAAGGCAAAATTGTCATGATTTATTAAATGTTTAACAACTTTTTTTCTCTTTCAATTATAAAATCAATGCTTGTATTAAAAAAAAAAAAAAAGCCTGGAAAACATCCTACAGGTAGAAAGAACCATCAAATAAAGGCAAATTGTGTCACATTATTCTGGGCAGGCCATGAGTGTCCATCTGCTGTGAAGAAGGCATCTTTGGCCCAAATTATTTTCACTGGCCAAGACATCCTACAAGAAAAAGCACTGCTTTTCCAGGCAGTCTTATTCAGCCAGTGCTTGCCTCTTGAAATTCAAGACCTTCTTTTTCCCTTTTCTGCCAATCTCCACTTCCTAAAACAAATCCTCAGTTTCAGCTTGCAGCTGAGATTCCCATTCTCCTGCCAAGAAACCTGTGAGCACAGCAATGCCTTTATCTTGGAAGGAATGTGCCTGTGCAGGAAGCCAACACCCATCAGCGTAACAGTGATTCAGGTCCATTCAAATGTGCTAAAACTCAGAGGAGGCATGGACTGAAAGGACTTTCTGGGTTACACAGCCAAGGGGTTAAGACCTCAGTTCTGCCATTGCTCAATTTTCAAACCTTCACCAAAGTCATTTATGTTCTCTAAGCCTTAGTTTCTTCTTTTCGTAAAATGGTAATCATAATTTCAACCCAGTTGCTATGATGATTGAACAGGATAATATATCCAAAGTACCTGACTCAGTAGCTTGCAATAAATACTACCTATTATTATTATCTCAGGTATTTTATTTAGCGGGCATAACTAGCACAATCTATCAGTTAGCATATGAGTCAACATATGCGTCCAAAAAAAGTAAGCTGTGTCATTGCTCCATTTTGATTTTTCTCTTTTTTTCTGTAGTAACTTCTATTGGCCACTGCCTAACTTTCCATATAATGTATATATGTTGACAATTGCAAGGGCAAATAGGTAGAAAAGGGAAAGAAGAAATAATAAGAGAGAAGGTGTGGGCTAGGCAAGGTAGTTTGTAAATTGTCAATATAAGATGACATATAACTTGACTTTTAACTTTAAAAAGTGATCATAAAACTAACTAAATATTACTTCTTGTGACTAGAAAAACTTTTTTTGTTTGCTTGTTAGTTTTCTGGCACCTAATACTTTCAGATGTGCATTTAATTTTGGCACTTGAATGTTAGTCTACTCAAGAGACAATTAACATTCCATTAGTTATATATGTGAATGTGTTTAGGGCAGGAGAGTAGCCCATCATTCAGTTCTCCTTCTATTGGTGGGTAGGAAGTGGGGAACATTTCCCATGGCATGTTTTCTTAATAGCAAATGAAGGGAAATGTCTACTCTCCCTTTGACAGTCAGAGGCACAGGCCTATAACCCAGATTGAGCCAAAGACGTGTTTTTACTAGGAAATTGAAATCAGAAGCAAGAGGTGCTAAAAAGGAGTGATGGTGGAGCTAATTATGGTGTCACACAGATCCATGGCATTTAAGCTCAGTGTCTGGTACTGGCAGCGATGACCCACAGAGCAGAACCCTAAGAGCAGTGAAAGCCACACGCCTCTGCTGCAGCCGAGTCCAGCAAGGGCGGACCCCGGTCAGATTGCTGTTGCAGCCTGGCTTCCAGACGCTCTTTCAATCTTGTCTGTTTGCCAAATCTACTTCTTCTAGCTTCCATGAATTACAACAAAAATTCTCTTTTATTCCAAGAGAGTTGGATGCTGCTTGCAACCAAGGAGTCTGGCTGGCACACCATATATCTCCCTATGAACTGTCACTGACACCTTTGTCTTCATTCTCTGTGGAACCTGCCCAACCCAGGTTCTTTTTATATTACCCTCAACCTCGTCTCAGCCTATAGTCTCCATTGGCCTCTCCCCTTGAAAACTGCTGGTGTTAAAGACTTCACTTAGCAGGGGTGCTGAACGGGATGATTAATTTTATATGTTTATCTTTAACTGTGTTACTGCTTTTCCTGGACCTAACAGGCTGTTTGGCCCTGTGTCTTTTCACTCACATAGCTGTGTTTCGTCTGTGCCCATCTGTTTACAGTTCCTAATTTCTACTCGTACATATCATGTTTGGTGTATACTAGGGTTTAACTGTATACACTAGGGCTAAAGCCAAATTCTTTTAGGGCATTGAATGTACAGCTTCATTATACATTTGTAAACACAGTCCTCATATCTTTTGCATTAGTTTTGCTTCATTTTTGTAGAATTCATCCTTTGTGCAGTACCCACCAAGTATGGTCGCCTTGCCAGAAATGAGCTTAGAGCTTGTCCCCGTCAATAAACATACAAGCCACGTTTCAAGATGTCTGATTGACATGAAGATCCACGTGGGGCTTTTCATGAATGCAACAGGGTTTAATGTAGTGGGACATGACACTTAAGGATATCTTCTGAATTTTCTCCTCTGTTTCACAGACAGGTCTACTATCCCATCATAAATACTAGGAAGTAGTTCCCCCATCCTTAACTCTCTACTTCCCACCCCAAACTGCAAGGAGTAGGAAAGACTTCTCTGAGAAGTCTCTCTTTTCTCATTTTGGGTGTGTGTGTGTTGTACTTTGCATCAGCTTCCAAATGGAAGTATATCTGGACTGGAGCCCAGAGGCAGCTCTGAAGACTCAAATCTTTCTGTTCTTACCCTGAGGTCCAGGTGTGCTGTGGCCATGATTCCTTGAGGTTCAGTTTAGTCGCTCAGTTGTGTCTGACTCTGAGACTCCATGGACTGCAGCACGCCAGCCCTCCCTGGTCATTGGTCCATCAGCAATGCCTGGAGTCTACCCAGTCTCATGTCCATCGAGTCAGTGATGCCATCCAGCCATCTCATCCTCGGTCGTCCCCTTCTCCTCCTGCCCCCAATCCCTCCCAGCATCAGAGTCGTTTCCTGTGAGTCAAGTCTTCACATGAGGTGGACAAAGTACTGGAGTTTCAGCTTCAACATCATTCCTTCCAGTGAACACCCAGGACTGATCTCCTTTAGGATGGACTGGTTGGATCTCCTTGCAGTCCAAGGGACTCTCAAGAGTCTTCTCCAACACCACAGTTCAAAAGCATCAGTTCTTTGGCGGTGAGCTTTCCTTATGGTCCAACTCTCACATCCATACATGACTACTGGAAAAACTATAGCCCTGACTAGATGGATCTTTGTTGGCAAAGTAATGTCTCTGCTTTTTAATATGCTGTCTAGGTTGGTCATAATTTTTCTTCCAAGGAGTAAGTGTCTTTTAATTTCATGGTTACGGTCACCATATGCAGTGATTTTGGAGCCTTGAGGTTAAGCTGGCTGGTTAAATAAGCCCAATTACTGAGCTAAGGCAGCTCTTTCCAAAGTCAAGATTTAAGGACAAGGAGGAGGAAGCATACTCAAAACACATTCTCTGATCTAGCATCGCTAGCAATAGTTATTTGATCACCTTCTTTCTGACTTCTCTGCCCCTCAGTTGGTTTTAAACACAGTGTGTGCATGTGTGTGTAGCCATGTCCTGTGAGGTTGGAAGAGGTATAGCGAAAATGCAAGTAGCTTTTGTATATTACGTTCCAATGTGGGTATAACTGTGTAGATGTCATCCTGAACCAAAAGAGTTAAAAAAAAAAAGTAAAGCTTAACTTTTTTCTGTCTCCCTCTCTGTCATCCCCCAAGTTTTATTCCATTTCCCTGAATAATCTGGGCTGCCAGATGACGTCTCTCAAATGATATGTATTACATCATTGATTTTCATTTATTTAGCGCCTACCTGCACCAGGCACTGAGCTGGACACCAGGGCTGTCCCTCAGAATGCAAAGATGGATACAAGTAGCAAAGGATAGAGCCGTCAGGGAGGAATGGGCCATATGATGAAGGACCTTGAGGAAAATGCTAAGGAAGGTTTGCATGACCCAGAAGTTAGCTATTTGATATCTCAGCCACCTACTTATCACAGCAAGTCTGTGACCCACATGATGGCTCCAAGCTGATGATCAGAGCCCTTGTACTCCACAGGCTTCACTTACAGCTAATCAGTGTGAGAGACAGGCCAAGTAGAAGGGCTCTGCCCACCAACTCTGTGGGCAACCAATCCAACCAACACTGCCAACCAAGTGTAAATGTAGGACATTTACACTTTCACCTGAATCATATACTGACATAGTGCATAAAGGGCTTCCCTAGTGTCTCAGACAGTAAAGAATCTGCTGGCAATGCAGGAGACCTGGGTTCAATCCCAGGTGAGAATGATCTGGGTGAGAATGATCCCCTAGAGAAGGGAATGGCTACCAGCTCCAGTATTCTTGCCTGGAGAATTCCATGGACAGAGGAAACTGGTGGGCTAAAGTCCATGGGGTTTCAAAGAAAATTTGGCATTTCAGCTAACACAAGATAAAAAAAATCAAACTTTTATTTTTTAAGGATAAAATTACCAATGTACAACATTCCTATTGAGGGCCCTTCTGCAAGCAGGTAACACTAAAGGCTCAACTTATTTTATAAATGAAAGTATGAATCTCCAGGCATATAAGAAATAAAAAACTTCTATATTCTCTTTAAATCAAGTTAAACATGACACTGAGCTGTCATTCTACCAGGGTGGCATGAATCCAGTTTCAGTTACAAGGGGTAGACCCTGCTTTTGTAAAGCCACATCAAAATCTGGGAGGCCTCCAAAGGAGGAGGGCTGTCTGATTCCCAGTCCATCATGGTCATCATGAATCCTCACTGAGCCCGAAGCTGCCCCTTGAAAACCAGCTGTTTGATGCCACGTGGGACTCTGGCACTCCAGCGTCCAGAACTCTGCCTTCTAAGCACACCAAGAAGCCAGCCGTGCTCAGGTTTGCTCATTGTCCTAGACAGTCAAACAGGGTGGAGCAGGAGCCGGGCTCAACACTGGACATACAGCCCTTCTCCATCTCTAAGATCGTCTACTTTCTCTGCTTACATTTTCCATCACTTTTCTCTATAAAGGACACATGACGCTTTCAAGTCAAGGCTTCATTGAAAGGCTAGAGTCTACCTTGTACAATTTCATGAACTGTGAGATTAATTATATCCTGCTACCTGATTAAAACAGAGGTTGAAAAAGACACAAAGAGCCTCATTCATATGTTGACAGTTCAATAATATAAAATGCTGGGTTTTGTTCTTAAGTCACTATATAAAGTGTCTTTCTAATTACTGACTCTTCTTCCTGGAAAAAATTCTGATTAGCTGAAGAAGGAATTCCATCACTCAGCCTTGAGTCACTCTAGGCACTTGTGACCTTTCCTTTTCTGTTTCAACCAGGGACAAGAGTCATCAGTCCAAGGCTGGTCGTCACAGAAGTTCCCAACAAAGGGCAAAATGTAGCTTTGAGCCCTGACTTGACAGCTTGGGAGGAGGTCTCTGTCTCCTTCAGATCCGGGGCTCTGACAGGCACTCCATGAGGCCAGGTGACTCCGACTTTCCACAGACTTGGTGGGAACTCAGGCAGCTCATCCACTGATCTCTTCTTGACTCCCATGGGGAGGCTGGAGCTCTCAGCTGTGAGAAAAAGCGAACTGGAAACAGCCCGTCTATAAAAGTGTAATAACAAGAACTATTCAGAAGCCTCATTAAGAGCCAATCAAAACACCGATACAATACCAGCTGGGCAGACAGGAGGAAACCAGGAACAAGAAAGAGTCCAAGTGACAACTCCAGGCAGAATGAGCACCTTCAGTATGCTCGTCTGCCGCCTTTCTGTGCAAGGGTGTGAACTGGCGGCAAATGCTGCAGTAACTGGATCCTGGCAGTGGTGGGGGGCTGAGGGGAAGGCCCAACCCCCGAGGCAGGCGCAGCCTGGCTTCAGTCAGGGTCTGAGTGTCACCGGTTGTGTCCTCTTGGATGTGGCCCACTGTGAACACTGTTGGCCCCTTGCACTATCCCTCACCCCACCTAATAAAGCTGGGATAAGTTATCCTATTGGCAGGCCACAGTCACCAATCTCAGATAATGTAGATAGTTCTCTCAAACATCTCAAAATTGTTGGATTGAGTCTCTTTCTTCTTCCATTCTACAGGGACCAATAGGAAGGGGGTCCATGGCCAGACAAGGGTCCTCCCCTCCTCAAAGATGTAGGCCCCGAGAGAAACAGGCCAGCAGAGCAGAGAATGAATCACCAGCAGTTCCCAGCGAATCCCAGGGACTGATAGACGTGCCGAGATCATCAATAAATGGGAGCTGTAATACTGTCACTTGACATATGACTCTGCTAGTCATTTTCAAAGGGAGGCTCCAAAGGCAACAGAAGTATTAAGAACACATGTGTTCCAAGGAAACATAGGAAATTCACACATATTGCCATCTTCCATATGCTAGGATCTTTCTCTACATTGCCTCATTTGAACCTTAAGACATCTCTGCAAAGTTAGCATTATCTGCATTTTTACAAAGGAGGAGGTGAGTGATTTAGCCAGTGTCACCCTTTGGTAAATGTAGAGCTGAGAGCTGATGCCTGGTACTTCTGACTCCCAATAAGTATTATTTCTAGTACATCCTCTCCAGGAGGGTGCTGAACCATCATTTGATATCTATATTCAGGCACTGCTGGGAAGAAATCAGTCCTATTGACTTAGTCACCCTTTATAGAAATATTCTAATGACAGCCAAGAACCTGGAAACACGTAGACCAAGGTATTAATCATCAAATCAAAACAGGGGTCTATTATGTCTTTCCCAAAGAAGACAAGAATGTGATTATATGGCAGGCCTATTTATTCCTCAAATCCCATTTTGAGAGTTGTCTTTGAAATTGGTACAGAGTACTTTTAGAGGAAAAACAAACAAACAAACAAACCTAATTGCTTCAGCCTTGGTCTTAATTTGACAACAAGACATAGACAGGCAGCAAGGCAGGTTTGGGTGGTCAGCCTCCCCTTTGGTGGGATATAGGCCAAGAAGCCCATCCATGACATGATAAGAGGATGGTAACTCATGATGCATTGCTTTATTTTAACCTCCCGAATCACAGGAACACATGAGTTCAGAAAAGTAGAGACTGGATGATCATCAGAGAGAGGTCTTCTCTGGAGAACTGCATGGAACACTCTGGCTTACGAAAAATTATAAGCAGCCAGAGAATCCCAGAGAAAAGTGTCAGCATTTTCTCTAGGAGCTCAGAGTACTCAAATTTTCATGGCACATCAAACCAGATTTCTGGTAGGAACTTGAAGAGCCTAGGGGAGGTGGTTCACTTCATTCATTCATATACTCACTCATTCACTTTTTCTATACTTCTACAGCACTTGTTTATTGCAATGAAAAATAAAGATGAGCAATATATATTCCTTACCCCGAGTGTCTGGTACATAATAGGTTCAAAATAAATATTTACTGAATCAAACAATGCTCTTGAAAGACACATTTAAAAGAGAATATAAAGATGCACATACTATTTTATTGCTATCAAAGTGTGCTAGTTTTTCAGTTGTGTCAGACTCTGTGCGACCCCATGGACTGTAGCCCACTAGGCTCCTCTGTGCCTGGGATTCTCCAGGCAAGAATACTGGAGTGGATTGTCATTCCTTCTCTAGAGCAGCTTTCCAATCCAGGGATCAAACCCAGGTCTCCTGCATTGCAGCAAAGAGAATATAAATAAGTACATGTTATTTTATTGCTATCAAAAGATTATATTAAACCTGGGTGGCAGTATTTCAGAGAAAGCTATTGAAAGGAAAGACCATTTGACCCAGGCTTTGAAGGATGGATAGAAGCTTGATAAGCATATAAAAGGAGGAAAGAAATCCAGATGGGAGAAGATATGTACATAGACATGGAGTTGGAAAAGAGGATAGTGTCTCTGGGCACTCACCGGCATCCCTATGACACAGAATTGTGGCTGATGCAGATGGGTGAGGTAGGCAGGAGATGAAGCTGGAGAAACCATCAGGGACATACCCTGGTCAGCTAAACAGCAGGACTTATCCTTCAGGCAGTGGGGCAGAGAGGAATTCTGCCCAACTTATGTTTAAGGACACAAATGTTCTTAAATGTTCTTATGTTATGTTTAAGAACACAGCTCCAGAGCAACCGTGGATGACTCAGCACAGGCTAATAGCATTCCCAGGAACCATGCTCAGCTTTCTCCTTATGTTGGTGGGTGGGCAAGATGTCTCTGGGCAGGAAGACCACCCGCCTGGTGTCATTGCACACACATCTGACTTCCATGGGGATCTTCCTAAGTCCCATGGCATGAGGAAAGCTTATTCAGAAATCTGGAAGCAAAATTCTCCCATGCTTTTACTTACATTTCTGTTCTCTCTTTTTTTCCCATTTGGCCCACATTCTTTTATTATTATAGTCACAGAATTCCTTCTTGCTGCTTCTTCTTTAGTTCTCCAACAGAGAAACTGCCACTTTGAACATCTCTTTCTCTCATTAGCAGATAATTCTAGCCACACTTCAAAGCCCAGTCAAATGCCACCCTGCCTGTTCAGTGAAAATGTAAGAGGCAACCACCCAGCACCTTCTGACCCAAGCCCTGCAGCCGAGGCATGCCATTTGCATTTGAGTCTCACATTGGACCTTCCTACCAGCCACTCTCTGCCAACCTACCTACCCACTCATACTTGGATTGATCTCCTCACCAAACCTCCTGCATACCACTTTCACCCCACATTCACCTTGACGTGCAGCACATTGATTCAAGCCTTTTTTAAAGGTAGCAAAATCATGAGCAGTGAGAAGCAGAAAAAATAGAATAGAATAAGCTCAAGAGTAACAAATATTTATTCAGGGCTAACTCCGAGTCAGCCTCAGCTCTAAGGATTTTTAACTATTAAAACTCATAATGGGTTAGACAGCGATATAAGGAATCCAGACAGAGAGGCTGAGTGGGAAGAGGAGGAAATAGGAAAGAGGAAGTTTGCTGCCAACAGAGGTGTCAGCTCTCACCACTTCCTTTCACTGTCACCCAGCCGACTCAAGTCTCTGCCCAGAAACAAGCTCGCACTTTTTTCCATCCAGTAGGGACTTTTCCCCAGTGCTTCTATTCTCATTCCCATTCCTCTTCCCTAACAGAATCTGTAAGGAATGAGGATTCTCAACTTTCCCATTCAAGAAGGTTTACTCTAGTGGAGAGGCATCAAATACTCCTCCTAACCACTGTGTGAAACAAGCCCCCACCTCCCCTTGAAGGCAAGAGGAAGCCATTGAAGGTGCCGGAAGAGGGAATAACATAATCCAGGTGGTGTTTTAGGATTTGTGGCAGAGGGTCTTGGTTTCTCTGAGCTTCTGGCTTCACATACTGGCAGAACATCCTAAAGGAGAGTTCCAAATGATAAGTAAATGATTGCAGTGGGGCAGGATGAAAGTACTGTTCACAGAGTTACAGAGTTGGCATCATATCTGTTCTTTAGTGAGAATTTGAAAGACTTTGATACTTTGAACCAAACGAGACTGCTCAATCCCCTCCCCATCTGACAACATTTTATCAGTATTCAGTGAAGTTGCTCAGTCGTGTATGGCTCTTTGAGATCCCATGGACTGTAGCCCACCAGGCTCCTCAATCCATGGAATTTTCCAGGCACGAGTACTGGAGTGGGTTGCCATTTCCTTCTCCAGGGGATCTTCCCGACCCAGGGATTGAACCCAGGTCTCCCACATTGCAAGCAGATGCTTTACCGTCTGAGCTACCGTTTTAGCAGGCTTATAGTTAATTAGACCATCAGAGGGAATCAGACACTTGCTAGCNGCCATTTCCTTCTCCAGGGGATCTTCCCGACCCAGGGATTGAACCCAGGTCTCCCACATTGCAAGCAGATGCTTTACCGTCTGAGCTACCGTTTTAGCAGGCTTATAGTTAATTAGACCATCAGAGGGAATCAGACACTTGCTAGCTCACTGAATACTTGACACAGGATTACAGAAACTTCCCTGTGCTGTCTCTGTCTCACCTTGAATTTTCTCGCCCTTACACCCTGCAGCTGTGCTGGTGGCTTCTGGACACCCAGTTTTACGACCCAACCAAAGGCTACTTCATCCCCAGGACCTATTGACCATCTGTCCCTTTGCTATCACTGTGACTGCTCCTCTTCTTCTGGGCTTTCTTTCCTTCTTTTTTTCAGGCATTCATTCAACAAACAATGTTGAATTGTTTCTGAGCACTCTGCTTAAGAATCAAGATACAGATGTGAAAGTGGTCTCCAGAGTGTCTGCCCTCTTGAAGCTCAAGAAGAAGAGAGAAGTAAACAGACAGACATGTGGGAGGGCTGTGATGGGGAAGAAATAGGTGGCACGGAGACAGGAAACTATTCTAGCAGTCATCAATTCCCAGGAAAAAAATGACCACTGCAATCACAAAGTCTGGATGAAAACTCAGCAGATTTCATGAGTGTGGGTGTGTGTTTCATAGGCATTGACTCAAAGAAGGATGATGCTATAATTATAATTTAATGAAATTTAATTGAAATCATGGCAAATTTAACAGCTACTTCACATAAACTTGGCCANCCCAGGAAAAAAATGACCACTGCAATCACAAAGTCTGGATGAAAACTCAGCAGATTTCATGAGTGTGGGTGTGTGTTTCATAGGCATTGACTCAAAGAAGGATGATGCTATAATTATAATTTAATGAAATTTAATTGAAATCATGGCAAATTTAACAGCTACTTCACATAAACTTGGCCAATTCCAGATTAAAATTTGGTGAGCTCAAAGTTGTCTCCTCTCTTTTTCTTCCTTTTCCGATGTAATTTAAGTTGAAAAAAAGATGGAGAGGTGGTGGAGAATTTTCCAGCACTGGTGTGGAACTACCTCTGGGCAACAACCAGGCCTCGGTACCTCCCTTGGCTCTCCCATCACCCACCCACCACTATGCTGCTGGACCGACTCCTATCATACTTAAGTCCCTCTTCCTAAGTCTTGTCTTCACTCTGTCTCTTAGAGTCCCAGACTCTGTATTTCTGGATTCTCTACCTTCCTAGTTAACAATCAAACAACCTCTCTCCCTAACAGAGACTCCTTTTACTTTATAAGTAGAATATTTTATTTTCCTTTTGTCTTAAGTTTCCCCTCCGTTTTAGGTCCAGGGTTTTATATTTGAATAACCAGTAGCTTCATCAAAATGCTTTTATAACAAAACAGCAATATTACTCTAAAGATGAACTGTTAAATAAATAGGTATGTGCTGTGCTTAGTCACACAGCTGTGTCTGACTCTGCGACCCCATGGGTTGTACCCCGCAAGGCTCCTCTGTTCATGGGGATTCTCCAGGCAAGAATACTGGAGTGGGTTATCATGCCCTCCTCCAGAGGATCTTCCCAATGCAGGGACTGAACCCTGGTCTCCCACATTGCAGGTGGATTCTTTACTATCTGAGCCACCAGGGAAGCCCCATAAATACAGTTCTTTTAAATAAGGAACTTCTGTTTTCTTTTGTCCTGTCTCATGTAAAAAAGTTAAATCTAAAGTCTATTCTCTTCCCCTGAATCACGCAGCCCTCTAAGCACAAAGTCCACTTTTCTATAGAACCATTTTAGCTTGGGCTGTTAGTTCACCCATGTTCCAAGATGATTAAAAAAAAAAAACTGCATGAATTATATTAATAAACTTGCCTACAGATCTTCCTGTGAACTTCTGTGAGCTTCATCTAAAGTCTATTCTCTTCCCCTGAATCACGCAGCCCTCTAAGCACAAAGTCCACTTTTCTATAGAACCATTTTAGCTTGGGCTGTTAGTTCACCCATGTTCCAAGATGATTAAAAAAAAAAAACTGCATGAATTATATTAATAAACTTGCCTACAGATCTTCCTGTGAACTTCTGTGAGCTTCTCTAGTGGCTCAGAGGGTAAAGCGTCTGCCTGCAGTGCAGGTAGACCTGGGTTCGATCCCTGGGTCAGGAGGAACCTCTGGAGAAGGAAATGGCAACCCACTCCAGTACCTTTGCCTGGAAAATCCCATGGACGGAGGAGCCCAGTAGGCTACAGTCCATGGGGTCGCAGAGAGTCGGACACGACTGAGCGACTTCACTCACAGATCTTTAACAACAGTTATGAAAGTCCTTCATCCCATACAGGCTATTTTGCATCTTTCCAGCAGTAGATGTTCTACCAGTTGTACAATCATGATAACAAATTCAAAATAAAAATATCAAGGATGTGGGGGATATACGTCCCCCTGGGTTGTCCATGTTTCTGTCCCTCCTTTAGTACAGAAAATGAAAAGTTATCTCTCTCCTGACTATTTTAAGAGAATGTGTTTTCAGGGGCCCTTTTCCTTTAAAAGTTAAAAGATCAGTCACAACACAAGAAGAAGAGAACTCAAAACATGTTTATGGTTAGTCCTATGGTTGATTTAAAAACAGAAGGGACTGTTCTTTTCCATCTATATCCTCTTACCACATTCAGGCTTCCTAATATATCCACTGATTGAATTTCAAGAGAAGTGGTCTACCTCCAATCCCACCAGCCCAATACATATTCAAGATGAACAAGTTATGCTGGGCATGGGGTAAAAGCAAGGCGGAGGGCTGCTTGTAAGACAGCTCTGCGGTGGAAAGGATTCTAAGCTCAAGGTCGAAGTAGGAGAGATGTTGCACAAGGCAGGGACTGAACTAAGGCAGCTAAGGCAGCTTGGCCAGGCTACCAAAGTTTTCACCTAGAAAGCAAAAGCTCTTTGGGCTTTAAGACAAGAAGGAAGCAGTAGGGTATGGAGTGAATTCAAAGATGTGTGAAAAGTGTGAACTGCTAATGAGGATGGTGCCAGCGTCAAGGCACCTTGCTGAGCGTCTCAGAGCACTGGCCCAACGCTGGTGAAAAGTGAAAGTGAAGTCGTTCAGCTGTGTCTGACTCCTCACGACCCCATGGACTGCAGCCTACCAGGCTCTTCCATCCATGGGATATTCCAGGCAAGAGTACTGGAGTGGGTTGCCATTTCCAATGCTGGTACATCTATCATTTTGCTTGGGTGCCACCCTCCCGGAGCAGGCTGATGCCTGGCCTCTCCTGAGGGCATGTAGAAAGGCCAGCCCACTGAAGAAATAGGGAAAACGCAGTCCTACATATTGTGAGCATAAAGTCAGTTGAAAGTTCTTGGGCCATGTGGTTTCCATGACTCCTCGTCCCTTCTTTCTAGGCCTGTGCTGAGTTATCAATTTTTTAGAGAAATGTCCAGATAAACACAGTCTCCCTGTTATTGGTGTAAGTTCAGAGCTCCTTGAAAGAATGAAGAGCCCATTATTTCTTTGTTCAGCCACACATTATTTCTTGTTCAGCAGTTGTGCTCACCTTTCAGAATAGCTAACTATGAGGTATGCAGGCAGCCAAACTAGTCTTTGATGTATGCCCTCTACACAGTAAAAGTTTACACTCTGCTAGCCCAGAAGTAACCCTGCTACTCTAGATCAGAAGCAGAACATCCTTGATACTGTTTCCGAAGCCACGAGCCCCAAAACATTCAGTTGTGCCCAAACTCATCTGCCCTTTTCCACTTATGGAGAGGAAATAGAGAGAGAAAAAAATTTCCCTTTCCAAAGAAATGAACTTTTGCATTACAGTGATAATTATAAACCCATTTTATATGTGATTCTTCCAAGGTCACACAACTGGCATTATGGATTTAGAACTTCAACCCAGATCCAAACCAAATACCTACCAGGCATTATGTCCAAAAACGTCCTGCCAAAAGGGAAAAGGAGAGGATGGGGAACACCATTTATTCACCAAATATCGGGGATATCAGGATTTCACGGATTTTTCAAAGATGCTGTGAAAGTCTTCTGTAAAGTGCCTGATTCTTTCAAAGTAAAGCCAGGATAATGGGAAACACTACATCTGCTTTGTAAGGACCTCTTATTGGGCTCTTTTAAAGTGCACCTTTTTCAAATTAAAAGGAATGTTACCAGTATTTTTGCTTTGCTGAGTCTGAATGGCCCTGGTGTGGCAGTGGCCCAGAGCACGCTGGGAAGAGGCAGAGCTCCAGGGTGAGGGCAGTGACCCAGGACTGCCTCTCTCCTGACCAGGACCTGCTGCTGCTGTTGAGGCTAAAGATGAGTCAGTCTCCCTCCAAACCAAACAGTAATTAAGAGAGGATGCATTTTTAGACTGCTGTGGTCTTACTCTGCTGGCAGCTTCTGAAAGCTGTCAGAGCTCTGCCAAGGGAAAAGGGAAGGGACTACCATTCATTGGCTGAGTAGCTATGACAGACTGGGTACTATGCTAAGTGAGCTCCGTACTAAAGAGAGGATGCATTTTTAGACTGCTGTGGTCTTACTCTGCTGGCAGCTTCTGAAAGCTGTCAGAGCTCTGCCAAGGGAAAAGGGAAGGGACTACCATTCATTGGCTGAGTAGCTATGACAGACTGGGTACTATGCTAAGTGAGCTCCGTACTTGGTGCCATTCCATCTCAACAGCATCCCTATAAGACAGGATTTTTCTAGCCTCATTTTTTTTTTTTTTTAGGATGATGATAATAAGGTTCAGAAAGAAGAACTGACTTGCTCTAGACCACCCAACTGGGAACACACAGTTTCTAGAATTTATCCCTAGATCAGCCTGACTCCAAAGTCTATTTTAATTTTTACCTCATCAATTCTTGGCAGTCAAATTTTAAGGTTCAGGGAATTTGCTCTGTGCTCCAAGTTCAAATCCCTTAAGAAAATATATGGAAGCAATGGAGATCTGTGTATTCCATATTAACAAGGCACAACTTGTGTTTGTCCTTTAAATTCAATATATGTGTCTTCTCATTGAGGATTGTGCGCTGCCCTACACATGTAGATTGTGGACAGTGATCTTTTTGCTCTCTTACTGATCCACCATGAGACAAGTACAGAAACTGAAAGTAAGTACATCTTTACAGTTATTTGATAGAGCAAGTTTTTTTTTTTTTGCAGTGAATCAAACGACAAGGTAGTATATATTATGTATGTCTTTTATTATGTTTTTATCTTATGAATGTCTTTTCTTCTAGTATTTCATTTTTAATGTGGTTTATAAAAACATCATATATAATGGATTGAAAATTTTTAAAAATAGGGCTTCCCAGGTAGCTCAGGTGGTAAAGAATCCATCTGCCCATGCAGGAGACACAGGTTCGATCCCTGGTCCGGGAAGATCCCTCAGGTAGTGGAGCAACTAACCCCACACACTACAGCTACTGAGCCCGTGCGCCAGAGCCTGGGAGCCACAACTACTCGGCCCACGTGCCACAGTTACTGAAGCCTACGTGCCCTAAAGCCTGTGCTGCACAACAGGACAAGCCACCACAAGGAGACCCACACGTGGCAACTACAAAGCAGGCCCTGTCTGCACAACAGCCAAGACCCAGCACAGCCAAAAATACAATTATTCTTAAAAACTACAGCAATAGTCCGGTCAAGATGGCGGAAGAATAGGACGGGGACACCACTTTCTCCCTC
>SJYX01005102.1:30697-56617 GCA_006410675.1 Oreotragus oreotragus
TAGAATGGACTTTTAGACTCTGTGGGAGAGGGAGAGGGTGGGATGATTTGGGAGAATGGCATTGAAACATGTATACTATCAGGTAAGAAATGAATCGCCAGTCTATGTTCAATACAGGATACAGGATGCTTGGGGCTGGTGCACAGGGATGATCCAGAGAGATGATATAGGGTGGGAGGTGGGAGGGGCGTTCAGGATTAGGAACTCATGTACACCCATGGCCGATTCATGTCAATGTATGGCAAAACCAATACAGTATTGTAAAGCAAAATAAAGTAAAAATAAAAAATTTAAAAAAAAAAGATCTATCATGCTATAAATTCTGCAGGGGGCATAGTGCAGTCTCCAGTGTGAGAGCTGGCAAGGGGCCATATCTTCTGGGCTTTGGGAAGAGCTTGGAGCTGACAGGAATACAGTGAAGGCCTTTAAGCAAGACAGCAAATACAGTTGAACTTGTCTTTTAGAAAGATCATTTTGATCCCAGTGTAGAGCCAGGGCCAGCAAACTATGACTGTGGAGCAAATCTGGCCCTCCACCTGTCTTTGTAAGTTAAGTGATGCTTGTTTGGAACACAGCCACACTCATTCTTTTGTGTATTATCTGTATTGCTTTCACACAGGAATGACAGTGTTAAGTAGTTACACTGAAGACCTTTGGGCTCACAAAGCTAAAAGTGTCCACCACCTGGCCCTTTATAGACCAAAAAAAAAAAAAAAAAAATGCTGATTCCTGGTCTATAGGAGGAGGGAGGAGAAAATGGGTTCAGAGGCAGGAAGACGAGCTAGGAGTCTGCCAAGAACCAGCAGAGTGAGGGTGGAGAGGACAGGCAGATACAGGAGATGTCAGGGGGTAGAATGGTCAGGACTCGGTGTTCCGTGGGGCACAGGATACTCAGAGTGATGTCCTGTTTCTCTCTTGGGTGACCAAGTAGAGGTTGCATTATTCACAGAGAAAAGAAAATTGGTTTGAAGACAAGGATGCTGACTTTGATTTTCAACAGGTTCACTTTGAGGATCCTCTGGGACATCTAGGGCTTCCCAGGTGGCACTAATGGTAAAGAACCTGAGTACCAGTGCAGGAGACATAAGAGACATGGATTCAATCCTTGGGTCAGGAAGATCCCCTGGAGGAGGGCATAGCCACCCACTCTAGTATTCTTGTCTGGAGAATTCCATGGACAGAGGAGCCTGGTGGGCTACAGTCCATAAGGTTACAAAGAATTGGATACGACTGAAGCAAGTTATGAAGAAGGCAATGGCACCCCACTCCAGTATTCTTGCCTGGAAAATCTCATGGATGGAGGAGCCTGGTAGGCTGCAGTCTATGGGGTCGCTAAGAGTCGGACATGGCTGAGTGGCTTCACTTTCCCTTTTCATTTTCATGCACTGGAGAACGCAATGGCAACCCACTCCAGTACTCTTGCCTGGAAAATCCCATGTACAGAGGAGCCTGGTGGGCTGCAGTCCATGAGGTCTCTAAGAGTCTGACATGACTGAGCGACTTCACTTTCACCTTCCCACTTTCATGCATTGGAGAAGGAAATGGCAACCCACTCCGGTGTTCTTGCCTGGAGAATCCCAGGGATGGGGGAGCCTGGTGGGCTGCTGTCTATGTGACTGCACAGAGTCGGACACGACTGAAGCGACTTAGCAGCAGCAGCAGCAGAAGCGACTTAGCACTCGTGCACACACTGGGACATCTAGGTGGAGATGTCACCCAAGGAACAGGATAGCCAAGCCTGGGACACAGACCTGGGAATCCTCAGCATGTCATAGGAGGTGGTTAAGCAGTAGAGGAGAACCTATGCAGAGAAGAGCTGCGGACTGATGGAGCTCTGGGAAGCCCACAGAGGTCAGCTGGCAGCAGTCAAGGCATGAGGAGCCAGGGGCCTGGGGAAGGGTGCCTCTTACCCAAAGCCCTGGTTCCCTGCTTCCTTCCCCCTCTCCCACCAAGCCAGAGTAGGGCTACAGGCTGGAGAGATTCCTCCTCTGCCTCCCAACTCTAGGGATACCATCATCTCACCTTAGAATGGCCCCATCCTGAGAGGCCTGTGGGAATCTAATCATTTTTTCTATAGACCAGCCCAGCATTGTTCTCATGCCACCTCAAAGTGGTGGCAAAACAAACTGCTCCTTGAGATGCCCAGAAGCCTGCAGTGAGGGACCAGTTTACTGTGTTTGCCTTTAGGCAAAGGCTCCTTGGTGGACATATGTTCTATTGAGTTCAGTTAAGTAATTGTCTCTACAGTTTCTCTCAGAGGCATTTGACTCAGGCCCCTGTCACCAAGATCATGACCTTGCTCTAGGTTTAGAGGAATATATATGACATACACAAACATACACACACATAAGCATACAACAGGGCTTCCCCGGTGGCTCAGTTGATAAAGAATCTGCCTGCAATGGAGAAGATCTGGGTTCGATCCCTGGGTTGGGAAGATCCCCTGGAGAAGGAAATGGTAAACTACTCTGGTATTCTTGCCTGGGAAATTCCAGAGGAGCCTGGTAGGCTCCAGTCCATGGGGTCACAAGAGTCAGACACGACTTAAGTGACTAAACTATCACCACGGCCATACATATGATATATGTCATACAAATTACATACGCCATACAAGTGATAACAAATGATACACATACGCATGCACTTTTTTTTGGTCCAACTGAAAAACTGAGGCCTCCAAAAAAAAGGAGTTTGCAAAACAGTCAACAAATTTATAGAAGAGCCAAAAATATCCCGTTTTCTTTTTTTTCAGTGTGTTTTAATATATTTATTTTAAATTGAAGGATAATTGCTTTGTAGTATTGTGTTGCTGCTGCTGCTAAGTCGCTTTAGCCGTGTTCGACTCTGTGCGACCCCAGAGACAGCAGCCCACCAGGCTCTGCCGTCCCTGGGATTCCCAGGCGAGAACACTGGAGTGGGTTGCCATTTGTTCTACCAAACATCAACATGAATCAGCTATAGCTATCTTTATGTCCCCTCCCTCTTGAACCTCCCTCCCACCTCCCTCCACATCCCATTGCTCTAGGTTGTTACAGAGCCCAGGTTTGAGTTCCCTTCCCGTGTCTTCTGATACTAATGTGGTATTTCCTCTTACCTGGCTCCTCCTCAGTGTTCCACAGCCTTTACTATCTTGGTGTGGATCTGAAGGCTGTTCCTCTTTCCTTCCCCCATCTTCCACTGGAACCCTCCTTCCAGGATGGTGTCACGTAGACACACACAGGCATAGTATTAAAGTTTCAAGAGATGGAAAGTTCATTCTCCACACCTCTGAGCTTCCCCGAGCACTCTGGCCTCTTGCCTTGCCCTGACTCTCCCCTCAAGAGGTACAGTCCTGACTGGGCAGACAGCTCTTGCTCCATGGCTCCCTGTGGTTATTTTCATCAAAAATCCTGATCCCCAGGATCTGCTCGACTTCTCCCTTCTTTCCCAAATCAAAACAATGCTGTGATTATGGTTCAGAGGGTCTGCTCTGCAGACTCCAGCTTTATTATGGTTTAACTCTTCCAGAGCCAGGTGCCTTTGAGTCTCATTTNCTCCCTTCTTTCCCAAATCAAAACAATGCTGTGATTATGGTTCAGAGGGTCTGCTCTGCAGACTCCAGCTTTATTATGGTTTAACTCTTCCAGAGCCAGGTGCCTTTGAGTCTCATTTTAAACCATGCATCTTTTGATATCCATCATGCTGACTCTTGCATCTTCTCTTCAATTTGTTCCAAATGTAGGTGCAAATGAAGGAAGTTATCAACTTTTTAGAACAAGGAAGCAGGAAATTTTCTCATCCAAAACCCCAGTGTGTCTCTGTAAAGGGTAGGGAAGGGAGAGGCTGAATTTGACCTTTTGTCTTTCTGGTAATTCACATGATATCCACATGGTTTACTCCCTTTGAGAAAGAGTTAGTCCAAAGCTGAGAATACTGCATTTGGCTTGGGAATGAGTCTGGTCACAACCTGGCCTTGGGCTTCCTATCCAGTTTCATTCACCAAGACTGGTGGCTGGGTAGCCAAGTTCATTTTAACCTCTAACATGATCCAAAGCTTTCAGCCACTAGGCCTTTGCACATGTGGGCCTTCCCACACCTCAACTTTCAGCCTTAGTTGGAGCTCCTGTGTGGCAGGTCTTGAACCAGCTCAGAGGGAGACATGGAAAAGGACAAGCTACTTCAAGACACGAACTCTCTGATCCTGTATTAGTTTTCCAGGGCTACTAGAACAAGGTACAGCAAACTGGGTGACTTAAGACAACAGAAATGTATTCTCTCACAGTTCTGGAGCCCAAAAGCTTGCAATTGAGGAGTCAAAGGACTTCGCTTTCTCTAAGAAACAGACTCCTTCCTTGCCTCTCACTATCTTCCGGTGGGGGCCCACAATTCTTGGTGTTCCCTGGCTTGCAGCTACATCACTGCAGTCTCTGCTGTGGCTTTCACGTGGTCTTTCCTGTGTATCTGGATGTCTCTGAGCCTTCACATGGCATGTTCCTCTTCTCATAAGGATTCCAGACATACTGGATTAAGGGTCCACCGTAATGACTTCATTTTAGCTTGGTTACAACTGTTAATGGGTTTTCCAGGTGACACTACTGGTAAGGAACACTCCTGCTAATGCAGGAGACATAAGAGACACAGGTTCTATCCCTGGGTCGAGAAGATCCCCGGAAAAGGGCCCGGCAACCTACTCCAGTATTCTTGCCTGGAGAATCCCATGGACAGAAGAGCTGGCTTCCCCAGGATCTGCTCGACTTCTCCCTTCTTTCCCAAATCAAAACAATGCTGTGATTATGGTTCAGAGGGTCTGCTCTGCAGACTCCAGCTTTATTATGGTTTAACTCTTCCAGAGCCAGGTGCCTTTGAGTCTCATTGTCCATGGGATTCAGTCCATAGGGCTACAGTCCATGGGATTCAGTCTATGGGCTACAGTCCATAGGGTCACAAAGAGTTGGACATGACCAAAGCGACTTAAATGCACAACTCTTAAGACTCTATTACTAAGAAAGGTCACGTTGACAGTACCTGGGACCAGCATAGTTTTTTAGTAGACACAATTCAGCCTATCACAGGTCTTATTCATTTTGCAAGTCTCAGTCTAATATCCTTGGGGAACATACCTGGATGCCTCAACGAGATGGAGCCCCCCACCCCTTTCTCCTTATCAGGATTTGGTCTCTCCATCTTTTGGTGCTCGTCTTAAACTGCCTCATAAGATGTGATATTTTGGAGAAAATTACCAAGAGGAATGGGTTGTACAGGGAGAAGTAAGTATTCATTTGGTCCTTAGGTACTGCTTTATGCCTTCCACAGCTTCTCACAGACTATAGAGGGCCTGCGTGCCTTCTTTGGCTAGACCTGAAGCTCTTCACAGGGATGGCCCAAGGGAACTTTTCAGAGAATCCAGGATTGAACAGAGGCACTGGCACAAACTCACCATAGCTGGCCAGGAAAGTCCTGGCTAACAGATGCCCCATGGGTCCCTCTGTGGTGTGTGCCTCAGCCTGCCTACCAGCCAAGGAGTGTCCTTCCACTGATCTTTCTGGATGCTGCTGAATCCAGAAAGCGGGCTCTTCAAGAGCAGCAGCGGGTGGCTTGCCTGAGTCAGGGCCACTTCCTCTCCCCACCCTGGTGTTCACGGCTCCCCGAGGCAGCCCTCCTGGCTGGTGTGGGTGGTTCTCCACCTACATTCCTAAGCCCTTCCGCTTGGCCAAGATGAATACCTGCAGCCCTGCCTCCAGCACTAGGGGGAGACCGCTGGCCCTTGAGGCCAGCAGCTGGTGACCAGGACTGAATTCTAGATACCCACAGACCTCCAAGTTGCAGCCACCATTTAGCCCAGGCCACAGGGCAGGAGGACTTTGTAAAGCAGAAGTCATCAGAACGAGATCCCCCCAGCACTCCGAATCCTAGCTCTGCCCTTTAGGCAAAGCTCTGATCTCAGACAAGGTCATGCGATTCTCCAAGCCTCTGTGACTGATCTCGTGTTGAAATGGGTTTAATGACAGTTTCTTTTCAGCATTTCCGGGAGCTGGTTTAGTGGTTGTGGACATGAGTTCCGGAGTCAACACCCTAAATTCAAAGGCAGACCAAGTGGAGCAAATCACTTACCCCATCAAGCTTCAGTCTCCAGCTGGATGGGAACTAGTCAGGACAATTGTAACTAGTTCCCTAAGGCTGTGCTAACAGATTATCACAAACAAGGAGGCTTCAAATTTATTTGCTTACAGTTCTAGAGGCCAGAAGTTTGTCCCTCCAGAGGTTCTAGGGAAGAACTCATTCCCTGTCCCTTTTCAGCTCTGGAGCTGCACTCCTTGGATGGTGGTCATTTTGTCCATCTTCAAAGTGAGCAGCATCTAACTCTGCTTCAGTCATCACAACTCATCAGCCTTTTGTGTCGAATCTCCCTGTGTGCCTGCTCTTCCAAAGACACTTCTGATTGCACTTGGGGCCCACGGGGATAATTGAGGAAAATCTCACCATCTGACAGTCCTTAATCACATCGGCAAAGCCTCTTTTAACACATATCAGATAACACCACAGACTCCAGGGATTAGGACCTAGATATCCTTGGGAAGCATTATTCAGTATACCGCAACAATATAAAAATCCACATCAACCCATGCAGCATGGCACAGATCCCTCAGGATAGCCCCCTGCTCTCCTTCCCCGTGGGAGGGGCAGAGGCATCCAGAAGGGTAGGGGGCCACTCAGGGAGATCAAGTCAGGAGCTATCTACTCACCAGACTGGAATTATTTCAGTATTTTAGTACACAGTCATACCAGCTCAATATGAGGCCTGCTACTGGTAAATACCTCCTCCAAGAGCAGTCATCATGATTACATTTCATAATCCATAATCCAGGCATGTCAAGTACTCAGCACAATGCCTGGCCTATAGTTAAGTGCTTAGTAAATGTTAGCTATTGCTATTGTTATTAATAGCAACATGGTACCTTCCAGGGGCCTCAGCTCTATTCTGAGTGGATTAATTCCACTGCCTTTTTGCTGTCTCTCGATTTCTAGGCTTTGAGTTATACACTGGAGTCAGGTTCTGACAGTTGGGAGGAGTTTCCTTTGTGAAGATTTACTACTCGGAGCTGATTGGCCAAGCCTGGAAGACGGCCTCAGACCACACTCATCCCCATGAGCTGAGTGCTCAATTAACTACTCATGAAGCCCAGTAGATGCAGGCCTATGGGAATCCTCTCTACAAAGAAGATTCCAGGCATCCCTTGGTGCAAATCGCCAGTAAACCTTTAAGGTTAAGTCTCCAATTATCCCATCATTTTTTTTTTTTTTTCATCTAATACTTTGAGAGTACTAATCCTGGGTCAAAACACTTGCCATGCTTAGAAATCCAAACCCAGTGATAACAGCTACTGCACATTAAGTGCTGCTAACTGTCAGACTTTCTTCTTTTTGGCCTCCAAAATCACTGCAGATGGTGATTGCAGCCATGAAATTAAAAGACGCTTACTTCTTGGAAGGAAAGTTATGACCAACCTAGATAGTACATTCAAAAGCAGAGACATTACTTTGCCAACAAAGGTCTGTCTAGTCAAGGCTATGGTTTTTCCAGTGGTCATGTATGGATGTGAGAGTTGGACTGTGAAGAAGGCTGAACGCCGAAGAATTGATGCTTTTGAACTGTGGTGTTGGAGAAGACTCTTGAGAGTCTCTTGGACTACAAGGAGGTCCAACCAGTCCATCCTAAAGGAGATCGGTCCTGGGTGTTCATTGGAAGGATTGATGCTGAAGCTGAAACTCCAGTACTTTGGCCACCTCATGTGAAGAGTTGACTCATGGAAAAGACCTTGATGCTGGGAGGGATTGGGGGCAGGAGGAGAAGGGGACGACAGAGGATGAGATGGCTGGATGGCATCACCAACTCGATGAACATGAGTTTGGGTAAACTCCAGCAGTTGGTGATGGACAGGGAGGCCTGGTGTGATGCAATTCATGGGGTCACAAAGAGTCAGACACGACTGAGTGACTGAACTGAACTGATGTGCCAGAGAGGGTGCTAGGAGCTTACCTCTATCCACTCATTGTAAAAAGAGGTAGAAACTGAGGCTTGCACAGATTAAGTAACTTGTAAATAGTGTTGCTGGGCTCCCCAGGTGGCACAGTGGTAAAAAATCTGCCTACCAATGCAGGCGACATGGGTTTAATTGGAAAAAGAATGGGAACCCACTGCAGTATTCTTGCCTGGAAAATTCCAAGGACAGAGGAGCCTGGCAGGCTACAGTCCATGGAGTCCCAGAGTTGGACATGACTGAGCACAGCACAGCAGCAAATAGTGTTGCCAGGTCTTCAGCTTAGGACGTCAATGTCTTTCTTCTCCCTACAGTACCAAATTGCCTGTGAATGCAAACCAATCTATGGACTTCTTTGGGAGTTTCTATCTAGTGGGACTATGTTCCATAATTAAATAACTGCCCCATTACCATCTGAGCAAGGTGGTAGGCGCATGGAGAATAGAGGGCTCTCTCTTCTGCCACAGAACTAGAGCCCGGAACATCCTCAGGGACTACCTGATTAACTTCCCGCTGTCCACAGATGGAAACTGAGTCACCGTGAGGGATGAATATGCTACCAGGGCTTCAGAGAGAGCATAGAGAAGAACTCGGAAAAGAGCGGCTTTCTGAGGCCCACCTACACAACCTCTCACCCCTGATCCTTTCCACTGCCTGGGCCCCTGGAAAGGGAAGGGTCGAGATTATATATAGTTGCCAGATTTGGCTAAAACCAAAACAGGGTGCCCAGATCCTAAACAATAAATAAATTTTTGTATACGTATATCTCTAGCAAAATCTGGCAACTTGGGTTGGAACAGATCCAACTAGGCAGTTGGGGCTTTAGGAACAGACGGGTTGAAGGAGAGTGGCAGCCACCCTTTGGCTGATTTCCAGGTGATTACGTGAAATTCAGAGAACTGAGCAAAGGGGCCAGAGTGGGAGACGGGGGAGAGGTCTGGGTGATACACGATTGAACCCACATCCAGCCAGGCAGAAGGCCCGCACTCACACCAAACCCTCCAGGAAGGCAGGGGGGAAGGGACATGGAGCGACAACAGGGGCATTAAGGAGGTAGCACAGAGGAAGGAGGGGGACTCAGCCTGGATGAAGGAGATAGTTTTCAGCAGAAGCAGAGCTCTTCTAAGGTGTGGTGGTCACCAGAAAGATTGGGTAGTGGTGGTGGAAGCATCCTAGGCAGAAGGAACAATTTAAAAATCCCCTCCTGAATTTTTTACTCCCCTTGCTAACTTTCTCAGTATTTGGTAGCTTGTTACGACAGGAAAAAAAAAAAGAAAAAGAAAATGCAGGATTTGGCTTAAGAATCTGCAGGCACATTGGCCCCACCTCCCAGCTATGTGACCTGGACACATTTACAGAGCATTTCTGAGTACCCCCACCCAGACCCCCGGGTAAAATGGGTTTCATGGAGCAGTTGTTCAAATCAGATAGGAAAACAATGGTAGAACTTGATAAAGTGCTGGCATAAGTGCCAGCTCTTATTTAGTAAATGCTAAGTGTCTATTGAATGAAGGTTGTTTTCATGCCTCCTCTCCCCATCAAAACCACATCTGGATCTTAATGCAAATCACATTCGTGAATCAAGCCCTCTGCTGCTTTATCACTCCTTGCTCTTCCAGTGTATGAGGCGAGTAAGGGGCCAGATAGATCCCCTGGGTCTCTGGTTTCCAATTGTCAGTTTAGGGAGTGGCTTTGGCTCTCAGCACCACACTGGGCACTATTACATAGTTTCCTGTAGCAGTAAGTTGTAGGAAATGGTCCCTTAGTGAATAAAGGTTTTGAGGATGAGGTCAAGCAAGGATTATTGGTGTTAAAAAGTAATTAAATGAAGAGACAGGGGTGGGAGTTGAGACGATGTGGAGCCAAAGAAGAAGGAGGGAGGAGAAAAGACAGGGAAGGAGGAGCAAAGGCAGGAGAAGAGTTAGGCTGTGCTCACATCTAGTTACTTTCTGCCTGCAAGCTGGCAACTCTGGGGTCTAAGGCAAATGGTTTAAGCTCCCTAAACCATTTTTCTGATCTGTGAAAAGAATAGAACCGATTTACAGTTGGGTTAAGCTGGTAATTACTGGAAAACACTAGCAATTTTATTAATATTTATGTCATGCCCTATGGTACACATAGTACGTTCTGATCCATCATCCTACTTGAATGGCACATGACTCAAGTGGGCAAGAGAGTGATTGTTCTCCATGCTTCAAACTGAGACTCAAGAGATCAGTGATTTTCCCATATCCAAGTCTGGTAAATGGCAAAGCTAACTGCTATTAGACCAGCCCCTGCTCTCTGTGACTCTGGTACCTACAGACTACCTTCTGTGGGCCAGGCCTTGTGATCTGTGCTGAATGAGGTCAGCCAAACCAGGCTTCAGTGACCTCTACAGGAGCAGTCTGGATGATGTGATGGAGGCAGAAACCAGTGTGTAGTATTCTGGAGAGTGACTCAGCAATACCTTCATAGTGTTAAAACATAAACTGAATCATACTAAAAAATTTAAGAGTTTATTTGAGCAAACATTGATTTCAATCAGGTAGCCAGAACTGAAGTAGTTCAAAGGAAGAGGAAAGACTTTTACAGAAAAGATGTGGAAGCAGAGCAAGTAAATCATGTGATTAGTTATATTACAGCTTTCTGCTGCTGCTGCTGCTGCTAAGTCGCTTCAGTCGTGTCTGACTCTGTGCAACCCCATAGACAGCAGCCCACCAGGCTCCCCCGTCCATGGGATTCTCCAGGTCAGAACACTGGAGTGGGTTGCCATTTCCTTCTCCAGTGCATGAAAGTGAAAAGTGAAAGTGAAGTCGCTCAGTCGTGTCCGACTCTTGGTGACCCCATGGACTGCAGCCTACCAGGCTCCTCTGCCCATGAGATTTTCCAGGCAAGAGTACTGGAGTGGGGTGCCACCACCTTCTCCGTATATTACAGCTTACAGGTTGCCTTATCAGGAAAAGCTTAGTTGCCCATTTGTGATTATTTATCTTTGGGTTTTGATTTCTCAAACTCAAGAAATTTTAGGCTTAGGTTTTGGTTTGCTTATATAAGCTACGAAGGCATTAGAGTTACCTCAGTCTAATGACCTCTTTGTTTAATTAATTTAACTTGTGGGAGATACTTGCATGTGAAAACAGGGAGTTCCATGGAGCCGTATTTACTGAAGCTGTGTTGATTTTTGCAAAAATAAAAAAGAACAACTTAAATATTCTTCTAGAGGAGAATGGAACATAAACCATACACAAAGCTACAGAGTGAAGTGAANATCTTAATGCAAATCACATTCGTGAATCAAGCCCTCTGCTGCTTTATCACTCCTTGCTCTTCCAGTGTATGAGGCGAGTAAGGGGCCAGATAGATCCCCTGGGTCTCTGGTTTCCAATTGTCAGTTTAGGGAGTGGCTTTGGCTCTCAGCACCACACTGGGCACTATTACATAGTTTCCTGTAGCAGTAAGTTGTAGGAAATGGTCCCTTAGTGAATAAAGGTTTTGAGGATGAGGTCAAGCAAGGATTATTGGTGTTAAAAAGTAATTAAATGAAGAGACAGGGGTGGGAGTTGAGACGATGTGGAGCCAAAGAAGAAGGAGGGAGGAGAAAAGACAGGGAAGGAGGAGCAAAGGCAGGAGAAGAGTTAGGCTGTGCTCACATCTAGTTACTTTCTGCCTGCAAGCTGGCAACTCTGGGGTCTAAGGCAAATGGTTTAAGCTCCCTAAACCATTTTTCTGATCTGTGAAAAGAATAGAACCGATTTACAGTTGGGTTAAGCTGGTAATTACTGGAAAACACTAGCAATTTTATTAATATTTATGTCATGCCCTATGGTACACATAGTACGTTCTGATCCATCATCCTACTTGAATGGCACATGACTCAAGTGGGCAAGAGAGTGATTGTTCTCCATGCTTCAAACTGAGACTCAAGAGATCAGTGATTTTCCCATATCCAAGTCTGGTAAATGGCAAAGCTAACTGCTATTAGACCAGCCCCTGCTCTCTGTGACTCTGGTACCTACAGACTACCTTCTGTGGGCCAGGCCTTGTGATCTGTGCTGAATGAGGTCAGCCAAACCAGGCTTCAGTGACCTCTACAGGAGCAGTCTGGATGATGTGATGGAGGCAGAAACCAGTGTGTAGTATTCTGGAGAGTGACTCAGCAATACCTTCATAGTGTTAAAACATAAACTGAATCATACTAAAAAATTTAAGAGTTTATTTGAGCAAACATTGATTTCAATCAGGTAGCCAGAACTGAAGTAGTTCAAAGGAAGAGGAAAGACTTTTACAGAAAAGATGTGGAAGCAGAGCAAGTAAATCATGTGATTAGTTATATTACAGCTTTCTGCTGCTGCTGCTGCTGCTAAGTCGCTTCAGTCGTGTCTGACTCTGTGCAACCCCATAGACAGCAGCCCACCAGGCTCCCCCGTCCATGGGATTCTCCAGGTCAGAACACTGGAGTGGGTTGCCATTTCCTTCTCCAGTGCATGAAAGTGAAAAGTGAAAGTGAAGTCGCTCAGTCGTGTCCGACTCTTGGTGACCCTATGGACTGCAGCCTACCAGGCTCCTCCGCCCATGAGATTTTCCAGGCAAGAGTACTGGAGTGGGGTGCCACCACCTTCTCCGTATATTACAGCTTACAGGTTGCCTTATCAGGAAAAGCTTAGTTGCCCATTTGTGATTATTTATCTTTGGGTTTTGATTTCTCAAACTCAAGAAATTTTAGGCTTAGGTTTTGGTTTGCTCATGTAAGCTACGAAGGCATTAGAGTTACCTCAGTCTAATGACTTCTTTGTTTAATTAATTTAACTTGTGGGAGATACTTGCATGTGAAAACAGGGAGTTCCATGGAGCCGTATTTACTGAAGCTGTGTTGATTTTTGCAAAAATAAAAAAGAACAACTTAAATATTCTTCTAGAGGAGAATGGAACATAAACCATACACAAAGCTACAGAGTGAAGTGAAGAAGTGAAGTGAAAGCCACTAAGTTGTGTCCAACTCTTTGCAACCCCATGGCCTAGACAGTCCATGGCATTCTCCAGGCCAGAATACCGGAGTGGGTAGCCTTTTCCTTCTCCAGGGGATCTTCTCAACTCAGAGATCGAACCCAGGTTTCCCACATCGCAGGCAGATTCTTTACCTGCTTAGCCACAAGGGAAACCCAATAATACTAGAGTAAATAGCCTATCCCTTCTCCAGTGCATCTTCCCAACCCAGGAATCAAACTGGGGTCTCCTGCATTGCAGACGGATTTCTTACCAACTGAGCTATGAGAGAAGCCCACAGAGTGAAGTGGTTAATGGCAAAGGCCCTGAGGCCAGACGGCCTGGTTCGAATCCTACATCTTCCACTTGGTTGCAGTGTGACCACTGGCAGTTACTGACCCTCTCCGTAAAAGGCACTAAAAATAGACCATCTACCTCCTAGCTGTGTACTGAGAATGAAAGTAAGTTAAAATATATAGAATAAGTTCAAATAAACATCTTGAATTAATGAACATCACTATATAACTCAAAGGGTATCAAGATAATTTTTGTAACCCCCCTTTACAGATAAGCAAATGACAGCCCAGTGAGAAGAAAGTACTTTTGTTTACCTCAGTAGAGGCTATGAGCTCAATCCACAGATGCTTCTAATACCAAGCTCCTTCACCACGCCCCTCTGTTCACAGACAACAAAGTCAGATCTTAGGAGTCTAGTTCAAGGTCTTAATAAGGCAAAATGCTTAGGAGGCAACACAAATTCCATTTTTTTAAAAAAAAAGTATCTTCAAACATACAAAATAGCATCAAACACTAACAGATGTAAAGTGGTAGTCATGGGACATGTGCCTCATCTATGAAATACAAGAGTTAAATTAGGAAAAAAGAAGACTGAAGTATGATGTTGTTGTCTGACCTGCTTGCTTGCTTTTTTTGTTGTTATTAAAA
This sequence comes from Oreotragus oreotragus, assembly GCA_006410675.1. Taxonomy (NCBI): domain Eukaryota; kingdom Metazoa; phylum Chordata; class Mammalia; order Artiodactyla; family Bovidae; genus Oreotragus; species Oreotragus oreotragus. The sequence goes on from SJYX01005102.1 coordinate 44,626, forward strand.
TATAAAGTAATCTGAGTTTAGCCTAAATCTAAGCCAGCCTTGTCTCCTCTTTCGTACCCTCCTTTCACATTCCCATTGTTTATTCTGCTTTCTGAGTCTCCCTCCCAAGCCCAGAGCCTCAGTTTCCATGCCTGGATATCAAGCAACCTCCTACATTTCCTTCCTGACCTTCAATCCACCTGCCATACTGATAACAGATAAATCTTTGTAAAAGGCCCATCTGCTTGTTTCTCTTGCTGGGGTCCCTTTCAGAGGTCCCTTATGATCTTCAGAATGAGGCCCTTAGCAAGGCAGACAAGACCCTCTGTCATTCAGCAGGCTCCTACCTCAGAAGATGCTATGATCCTCCTCACCTCATCACAATTCTTCCACTAGCTTTCTCACTCCCAACCCTTGCCCGGATTCCTCTCTCTGTCTTTCCCCCGCTTCCTTCATCTGCATGGAGAAGGAAATGGCAATCCGCTCCAGTATTCTTGCCTGGAAAATCCCATGGACAGAAGCGTCTGGTGAGCCTCAGTCCATGGGGTTGCAAATTGCCGGACATGATTGAGTGACTAACACTTCATCTGCATAGCTCCTGCTCATCCTTCAAGGTTCTAAGCACACCTCCCACCCTAAAGGAGGTCATCCCTTTGACCCTTGACTCTACCCCTCACCCACTGCATGAGCTGGCTACTCTTCTGGGCTCCCATAGCAGCACCTTGAGTTTGCATCTACTTTTGCAGTTAGCACACCCAACTATCAGTGACTTGTCCCCCATCCTCTCTCTTTCCCCCTTTCTCCTCACTAACCTAGAGTCCTAAAGGAGGTCATCCCTTTGACCCTTGACTCTACCCCTCACCCACTGCATGAGCTGGCTACTCTTCTGGGCTCCCATAGCAGCACCTTGAGTTTGCATCTACTTTTGCAGTTAGCACACCCAACTATCAGTGACTTGTCCCCCATCCTCTCTCTTTCCCCCTTTCTCCTCACTAACCTAGAGGGACTCCTCAAGGGCAGAGATCATTTCTCTTGATGTGCCCAGTTAGTCTGGAAAGTGCTGCACACAAACGCAATAGACCAGATGCACAATTGAATTTTATTCCATCATCCTGTAATTTGCTTTGTAACTGGGAAAAAGCACAGAGGAAGTCTGTCCACTTCTCTAGATTTCTACTTGTACCTATTCAGGCACTGCACACATACTTGCTAGATGTTTTTGAGGTGCTAAGAAACTTGTTTTGTCTGTTCAGTTCAGTTCAGTTCAGTTCAGTCACTCAGTCGTGTCTGACTCTGCGACCCCATGAATCGCAGCACACCAGGCCTCCCTGTCCATCACCAACTGCTGGAGTTCACTCAGACTCACGCCCATTGAGTCAGTGATGCCATCCAGCCATCTCATCCTCTGTCATCCCCTTTTCCTCCTGCCCCCGATCCCTCCCAGCATCAGAGTCTTTTCCAATGAGTCAACTCTTCGCATGAGGTGGCCAAAGTACTGGAGTTTCAGCTTTAGCATCATTCTTTCCAAAGAAATCCCAGGGCTGATCTCCTTCAGAATGGACTGGTTGGATCTCCTTGCAGTCCGAGGGACTCTCAGGAGTCTTCTCCAACACCACAGTTCAAAAGCATCAATTCTTTGGCACTCAGCTTTCTTCACAGTCCAACTTTCACATCCATACATGACCAATGGAAAAACCATAGCCTTGACTAGATGGACCTTTGTTGGCAAAGTAATGTCTCTGCTTTTCAATATGCTATCTAGGTTGGTTTTGTCTGTAAATGCACTTAAAAACAAAGTCTGGGTTTATGCTTTCCAAGTAAGATAGTTAGAAAGGTTTCACATTGTATAATTCCACAGATATAATACTGCTCACTAGTTACAAAAACAATTGAGTATGCCTCATAAAGATGACTTAATTTCACAAATGAGTTGTACTCAAGTAAATATTTACTTCTAAATGCAATTTTGTCTCTTAGGACACTTTCAGTAAGCTCATATGATATATAGGCTGTGTAGTTATATCATCATTTAGTGAGATGATAATTTTAAATAAAAAGAAACACATGCTTTCAATGCATCAAACACTTTTCTTAGGACTACTTACATGCCAAGTCTTGAGGTGACCACAATACCCTTGATTTCTTTCTTTTTCACTAACACACATACATACATTCCACAGACAGGTCAAAATAGAGCCATGATCTCATATGATCTCTCCATCTCACTGCTGTAACCCTGGTCAATTACCACGTACATGGATCCTTGCAGTAGGCCTTAACATCTCCTAATTCCACCGTTGTCATCCTTCAGTCCTTCTTCTGCACAGCAGCTAAGTGAATTCTATAACATCTAAACCACATTATAACACTCACTTGTTTAACATCTTCTGATGACTTCCCAAGTTACTTGGAATAAAATCCAAGTTCCTTACCATTGGCAAGAAACCCCACCCGACCCAGTCACTGCCCACCTGTCCCCATTCCACTTCTGACACAGCTCTCCTATCCCCTTAAGCTCTCTATGCACTGGAGGTTCTCTCTGCCTTGATCACTCAAGCCAGCTCAGTTCTCACACCAGGATTTCTGCAATCACTGTTTCTTCTCCCTAGAGCACTCTTTCCCTAGTCCTTTGCATGACTGACACCTTCTCATCATTCAGGCCTCAGTCAGAATCACTTCCTCTCTCAGAGCGTCCCTTCCACTCACTCCATCACATAACTCTATTTTACTCCCCTGACAACACCTACCTCTCACTATTGGAATTTAGCTTGCTGCTTTGCCTATATTTTGTTTGACCTCCTCCTATTGCTACACCCTTTGAATAAATACCTCCATGAGAAGGGTCTGCCTTGGCTTGTATCTAAGCCCAGCAGTGTCCCCAGGGCTTAGAATAGGTCCCAGTCCACGATAGATGTTCAACAAAATGTCCATTCAGGAATAAATTAAGACATGAACCCTGCCTGAAAGATTACTTGTAAAATTCAATTGAACATGGGACAATCTAGGATAAGTGCTGTCACGGGTGAAGAAATGCTAGAGCTTCCTCTTGCTCAGTGTTGGCCTCGCCCTTTGATTATAATGACAGCATTCTGAAGAGACCTGCCTCCTCTGCTTTCATTTTCCACGATGCAGTGAGTGCTTTGTCCTATGCTCATGGCCTTTAAAGATAAAGTATTAACTCATTAGCACCCATTTAAGGCTTCCCTGGTGGCTCACCCATAAAGAATCTGCCTGCCAAAGCAGCAGACGCAGGAGACTCGGGTTCGATCCCTGGGTCGGGAAGATCCCCTGGAGGAGGAAATGGCAACCCATTCCAGTATTCTTGCCTGNCTCATTAGCACCCATTTAAGGCTTCCCTGGTGGCTCACCCATAAAGAATCTGCCTGCCAAAGCAGCAGACGCAGGAGACTCGGGTTCGATCCCTGGGTCGGGAAGATCCCCTGGAGGAGGAAATGGCAACCCATTCCAGTATTCTTGCCTGGGAAATCCCATGGGCAGAGGAGCCTGATGGGCTACAGTCCATGGGGCCCAAAGAGCGACTAAGCAAGGTATTTTAAGTTCTGGTTCTAGCCAAGCTCAGTGGTTTCACTTCTTGCCCTCTTTCCTGCAAGCATCATTCAGTCCTCTGAAACCAAACATGTGCAGATGCCAGTCACCTTAGCTTTGCCTTTCTTCTATGTTATCAATACTTTGTTCTCTCTGCCCCCAATGCCATTCTCTATTTCTTAGCCTGGCTGACTCCTATTCCTTGTTCAAGGCTTAGTCCAGTTCAGTTCAGTTCAGTCGCTCAGTCGTGTCTGACTCTTCAGATGACCTCACTTCTGGAAAACCTTTATAGTTTCTCCCCTTCACCTGCTACCACAGGCTGGGCTGGTGCCTCCTCTTTGCTCCTGTAGTTTCCTGTGCTCAGCTCCATCCGAGGACTCATCCCACCTATTTTTGCCATTTTAAGTCTCTGCTTTTTGTCATCAGGCCAGGACTGCAAAGGGCAACCTGATTTATCACAGAAGTCTCAGTGGCAAACATAATATACAATAAATGTTTACAGAATAAGCAAATGAACTAATGAATACATAGTATTCATGTCCCTGAATAAAATTTCCAGGGACAAGGAAAAATGCACTGTGAGCAGAGCAGGTCAAATCAGGGAGACATTCAGAAACAAGCAATATAGGTCTGTAGTCACTTATGAGTAATTCTAAACCCCAAAGCATGAGAAACCAACTCTTTTCTTAGCAGGTGGTAAAACTTCATTTGACCTATTTAGTATCTTAATGTATTCCACTTAGTATGAGTATTCTTATACCTTGCTATAAAATATTAGTGCAGCTGAGTGAAGGGTGCTGCTCTAGGGAGATATTTTGTAATATAACAATATGAACTCTATTACCTTTCTTAAATCTAAAAAGGTTCTAAACTCCAAACACAACTGACTTCAAGGGTTTCAGGTAAAGGATTATGGCCCAGTGTTTGAACTGTCCTAAAGGATGGATAGGGCTTCCCAGGTGGCTCAGTGGTAAAGAAAACTCCTGCCAATGCAGGAGACGCCGGTTTGATCCCTGAGTTGGGAGGATCCCCTGGAGGAGGAAATGGCAACCCACTCCAGTGTTCTTGCCTGGAGAATCGGATGGACAGAGGAGCCTGGTGGGCTATAGTCCCCCGGGTCTCAAAGAGTTGGACACGACTGAATACAAACACACACACACACAAAGATGGATAAGGTCCCAGTAGACAGGACGGTGTGAGAAGGAACAGAATGTACAAAGGAAATGCAGCAAGTAGACCAGTAATGGTGATTTATCTGGCCTCATCTGAGAGAAGAATGCCTAAATTGACAGAAGGATAATAAGGAAGATGTGTGCATCTGACGAGGTCCTTGAATTCTAGGCTAAGGAGACTGAACTTTATTCTACAACTGATAGAAAGTCAGAAAAGGATTTTTAACAAATAAATAAGGTCAGGTAAAACATCTCTGATATTCTGAAAACAATCTGTCTTCCTAGTTATGGGGCATTTAATCGTTCAGGGCATCGATTGTTTTACCTGAAAATTGCTGCTGCTGCTGCTGCTAAGTCACTTCAGTCATGTCCAACTCTGTGCGACTCCGTAGACGGCAGCCCACCAGGCTCCCCCATCCCTGGGATTCTCCAGGCAAGAACACTGGAGTGGGTTGCCATTTCCTTCTCCAGTGCGTGAAAGTGAAAAGTGAAAGTGAAGTCACTCAGTCATGTCCCACTCCCAGCAACCCCATGGACTGCAGCCTACAGGCTCCTCCATCCGTGAGATTTTCCAGGCAAGAGTACTGGAGTGGGTTGCCATTGCTGAGGATAATTTAAACTGAAAATCAAAGGAAGAATGCATGTGAAAATGTTTTCTAAGCTGTAAAGTTCTTTTAAAATATAAAGTATAATTATTATTAACTGACAATGAAAACTGAAGGATGATTTGGCAGGATTAAGGAATTCAGTGTTACATATGCTGTTTGTGGAATATCTAAGAAGCAATATCTAATAACCAGCCACAGGAGTTGGACCTAAAAGCAACTATGGAATTTGTCATAAAGATGCCCTTCATAAATCTTAAGAGGGGGTGAAGTGTTCCCCATTTCACTCATCTGAATTGAGATACTATTTACAAATTTAAGTTGCTTTCAAGAAAGGAGTAAGGAAGTAAATGTACAGTCTTTGAGAGGATGTGTCATTAAGAAGCTGGAATAGTGAAATCATCAATCCCTTCATGCAGGGGGCCTTGTTGCTAAGTCATTTGCATTTTATTGAAAGAATATATTATGGGAGGTCACTGTAATAGACATTTTGGGATTTGTGTCTAATTTTTTTTTTTCCTGCAAAATGAAAGGACTGAGAGTTTGTTTTGCTTCTGAACTTTTCTTCCAAATTCTTTTTTTTTTTTTCTTCCAAACTACATCTCTGAGACTACAGTGAAATTTAATAGACTATAATAACTGGAACGACCTTTATTTTCAAACCTCAGTCATTCTGTAGATTGAGACTAAAGTCCAGATATGGGAAGTTAGCTACCCATTAATGCACTGTTAGTCAGTATAAGAACATAGTCTTAAAGCTAGCTAAAGCCTTCTCCATTTTCAACAGTGACAGAATCTACAAGGCCGGAGACAATGGCATGAGCCTGGACAGAGACAAGTAGATTATGTCAATCATCTTTCTTCACTATACTGATGAGAGGGGCTCAGATATAACAGATTACCCTGAGGTGGTCACCAAGCCATTTAGAATACATTTTGCCAGAATATTCTGGAGAAATACAGTGAAGGCTGGGAGAGGTGGTCAAAGGAAGACAGAAATGGGCTATTGAAGGATGGTTCAGAAACTGAAAGTCTCGCTTTGGTTTTCTCTTTGGAAGTTTTTCTCTCAATGCATCTGACCATTTTGGAAGAAAGTGAACAGAAGTATATCTATGTGTCTCTTTTCTGCATATGGGCAGCTTGAATATACTCTCCAGGTTATATAAGAGACTGTGTGGAAACCAAGTTTTTATGAGCACCATGCTTTCAACAGATAGGGCACTTAGAACCAGCCTTTTCTGCGAGTATATTTGTTTCCACATGTCATATACATGATACCTGCCCCCCCCCCACTTTATACACGTGTGTATTTTCATGTTGTTCATTCCACTGGCATGCATTTACTGAAGCATCTTGGGTAGTGAGAATACAACAATGAGTAAGTCACAGAAGAATGTTTACTATGCTGTATCTCCATTTTGAGAAATCTTGGAAGATGCTTGTATTGTTTCGTTTTGTTTTCCCTCACCTTGATGGGATAATAGAATTGAACTTCTAGCTACCTAACATTCTTTGTTTCTCCACTAGCAGTGTTCTTTGAGGGCATTCAACAATTTGGTTCCTCATTTTGCCCAGGGATGGTTTAGTTTTACCATCTTTTCCAAATTGCTTTGTCAGTGCTATAATGAATTTTCCTTCCTTCTTGGAAATATCAGTGTCTTGGGACATTTTACCTGTCCTTGCCCTTCTCAATATTAATCATTAATAATTTCTTTCTTGATGTCCCCTTAAACACCACAACATGGCATTTCTCTCACTTGACTGAGATGGATTTGTTTCCATGTCAGTTGTGAAGTTTAATTTCCTTCTGAGCTCCACGGCAGAGCTTAGGGCCTGGCACATAGTGGATGCACATAAATGTAGCCCTGAATAAATTCAATCAGGCAATAATGCATTTGTCCTACTGAAGTCATTGTCTGATTCAAAAGAATACATCAGATGGTCTGGAAGACAGACATACCATGCCAGCCTTAACCTCCCCAAATGCCAAGATACGTCCCTGCCTTGGTAAAACCACCTCATGGAGATGCTCGACCTTGCAGCTGTTGATGTTTTGAGCCCCACTCTCAGTCACCATGGAAAGGACCCAAAATGAGCCCTACATCTGAGTGAATAGAGGATTCACTCTTCATTCACATGAGTGACCTGAATGAATTAAGCCTGGTTTGCTTCATATTTATCCTGATCCAGTTTCCATGCATGATTAGAAAGATAAGGATAAGTATTTAGGCAATGATCCAATTCAAATAAAGCAAAATGGTTTGTGATGTATAGGAGGGTCAGTGACAGAGCATATAGAGTACATGTGTACATGTGTACGCTCAGTTGGGTCTGACTCCTTGTGACCCCATGGCCTATATGCCTATATGCCAGGCTCCTCTGTCCATGGGATTTTCCCAGCAAGAATACTGATATTGGGATACCGAATACTGATTCTGGAATATACTGGAACACTGATACTGATACTGGGAATATTGATACTAATACTGGGGTGCCATTTCCTCCTCCAGGGGATCGTCCGATCCAGGGATTGAATCCGTGTCTCCTATGGCTCCTGAATTGGCAGGCAGATTCTTTAACACTGAGGCAGCTAGGAAACCATAAGGGTACATACCAAATGCCTATCTGAGGAATTGTTTTGGGAGGAGCTAAATGTCTCGGAAGATTCGGCAAGAAGACAGCTGAGAGCTGCGTGCAGCCCACTGATGCATCACAACTCCTGAAGCATCGTGACTCTGTTTCTCATCTTATGTGTGTGATACAGTGGAAGGGAGCTCCTTGACTTCCCCTCAGAGGACAGAAAGGTTGACGGGCCTCAGCATGGATCACTCTGGCACTGCTTACTACTGCTGCCACTACTTACTGCTTCTAGTAAATTCCACAGCCTGGTCGTTGGCATGCCATCTCATAAAATGAGGTCTCACCTGTGGGCAGAACATGGTCAATCTAATATTTCATTATCTCTGACATGGTAAATGTTAGGGACCTGAAATGCATTTGAGAAGCAAATGTGTGTCTGAATTAGACAATATTTCTCCATCAACTCATTGCTTACTCACTCTGGTTCATTCTAATACAGGGGGAAAAAACTAAAAGGCAACCAAACAAAGGGATCTTCATTTTTCTCCTTGCCCATTCTGCTGTACTTTCACAGAAGCCATGAGTGAAGTGGATAAGGGGCTAGAAGTGTATTTTGTTGATTGCAAGGAAATGCACTGAGATGTGTTTAATAGCGGATTTGAGCAGCAGGCACGTGGCAATTTATTTTTTCTAACTGGTATTCTCTTCCTAAAACATTTTTAAACAGAAAATACAGTGAATGCACATATACAAAGAGGTTTAAACCTGTAGGCAAACAGTTTGGGAAATGTGGTTGGATACCTATTTACCACTCCCTACTCAAGAGACAGTCACCAACATCCTAGAAGCTGCCCTTCCTAATTTCAGGATGCTGACCCCTCCCAACCATAAAGGTTCTACTCTCTACACTTTTATGGTAATGAATTTGTTTATATTCATTGTTCAACCATTTTTCTCTACCTCCTGTAACAATACACTCTTTGTCTGTTTTAAAACTTTGTATAAATTGACTCAAGCTGGTTGTATTCTTTGAGTCTGACATCTTTTGCACAACATTATGTTTTTAAGATTCATTGGTGGTGTTGCATGTATCTGTAATTGATTTGTTTTTACTGCTCTATAATATCTCATTATATAAATTTTCTATGACATATTGATCCATTCTGCAGTTGATGACTGTTTACATTGTTTCCAATTTGGGGCTATTTGGACCAAGAATAATATAAATATCTGTGTTGTAACTCCCTGGTACATATGTGCACACGTTTCTTTATGGTATACACTTAGAACAGATTGCTGGACAAATGTCTGTGCATATCTTTAACTTTGATAGTTATGGAAAATGTTTTACTATAACAAATGCAGTACCTTTAATAATAAAAAGCATTTTAGTTTAATGAGGAGAAATATACTAAAAAGTTTTAACAGACAGATGATCCAAGCTTAATTTGGAGATGTATCACAAAAAGAAAAGAATTTGTGAATTTCCTATGCCTATTAAGTGGATTTCCTCTATTGTGATGATTCCCTTTAGTCCCTTATTCCAGGGGTTTAAGAATGGAAATGGGGTGGGGGCATGAAATAGGAGACGTATCTATGTTTGTTACTTAACTGAGAACATGTATTTTCCAGACAGGATGGTTTTCTGTAATTTAGTAGAAAATAGCATTAGCTTTCCAGGACTCATTCTACACTGAAGGTTCTGGAAGAAAAATAATAAAGACATTGAAAAACATGACAGGTGGGAAATAGTTGGGGAAAATGAGATGAAGCTATGTGTTCTGGAGAAGAGATAACTTAGGGAAAAAAAAAAAAAAAACCCTAGCACGCCAGTCTCAGAAAGGTCTCAGCAAGGAAAAGCAAACTGATGTACACAGTAAGACTTTGAAAGAAATACGTGCATTTATTTAATAAACATTATATATACACCATTAAATATGTGCCAGGCATTCTTCTAAACTCCTGAGTGGGGTCACTTGGGCAGATGTCAAATGACTTTTCCAGCAGGCTGGATAGATTGCCTTATCAGATGAGAACCTTTGTCTCTGGAGGTACAAGGGCTCAGAGACTGCTAGGTGAGCTGTGCAAAGCAATTCACACACAGGGCACAAGATCTTTTCTGCCCTTACTACCTTTGTGACAATGGGCAAATCAGCTCTGGGTCTCATTTTTGTTATCTATAAAAGGGGAAAGGATGATCAATAATAGTACTTTCCTCTTAGGGTTCTTGTGAGAACTCTGCATGTGAGTGTATGTGTGTAATCGTACGATGCTTGACACAAAATACATACTCAATACATTAGCTGTTCTGGTTGTTTTTGTTATTATACAAGATGACCTCAGAGACAACTTTTGATGTCTGCATTCTGCATTTCCACTGAAGTAATGAGTATAGCACAGATTCCTTTGACAAAGACTGTGATGTACACTGGGATGCTCCTCTTATGAGCTGCATGAGCTTAGGTAAGTTACAACCCTTCCTGAGCCTGTTCCCTCATCTGGAGAAGAAGAATAGTTATAACCCTGTAAAATGGTGGCTGGAGTGACCAACGTGGTAAGTGATGTAAAAAGTGTAACATGAGGCCTCAAAGCCGGCTGGTCCGGGTGCTCTCCCTGCTTCTAGGCAAGCTACTTAATTTCAACAAAATTCCATTTTATATAGGTAAAATCAGGATAACAATACCTGCCACAGTTTAAGACAGTGAAGCCCTTGGCATGGGCATGATCTGCAGTAAGGCCTCAAAGCCTTTCTTGGCTTCTGTTGACTTTTCTGTGAAATGGAGCAAGCAATGTCAGTCTTCTCTGACTCATAAGCTTGTTGTGAGGATCGAAAAAGATAATGGACATAAACGCACTTTTTAAACTATAAAATTTTAAGTTAGCGAGAATCTAAATTAGTAGGCAGGGACTTCCCTGGTGGCTCGGTGGTAAAGAATTCGCCTAGCAATGGGCACTGGCACCCCACTCCAGTCCTCTTGCCTGGAAAATCCCATGGGTGGAGGAGCCTGGTGGGCTGCAGTACATAGGATCGCGAAGAGTCGGACACGACTGAGTGACTTCCCTTTCACTTTTCACTTTCATGCACTGGAGAAGGAAATGGCAACCCGCTCCAGTGTTCTTGCCTGGAGAATCCCAGGGACGGGGGAGCCTGGTGGGCTGCAGTCCATAGGATCGCGAAGAGTCGGACACAACTGAGCGACTTCACTTTCCCTTTTCACTTTCCTGCATTGGAGAAGGCAATGGCCCCCACTCCAGTGTTCTTGCCTGGAGAATCCCAGGGACAGGGGAGCCTGGTGGGCTGCCATCTATGGGGTCGCACAGAGTCGGACACGACGGAAGCGACTTAGCAGCAGCAGCAGCAGAAGCAGCAGCAATGAGGATCCCATATGCCATGGAGCCATTAAGCGCACGCATCACAACTATGGATCCTGAGCCTTAGAGCCCGGGAGCCACAGCTACTGAGCTCACGTGCGGCAACTGCTGAAGCCCATGCACCCTAGAACCTGTGCTTTGCAGCAAGTGAAGCCACTGCCATTAAGAGGCCCTGCACTCCCCAGCTAGAGGTTGGCCCCATTCATCACAAAGAGAGGAAAGCCTGCGCGACAGTGAAGACCCAGCCCGGTCGAGCATAAACACATACCTGATCTTAAAAACTATTAGGTCAGGATTTATATTGCCTAGTTTTATTTTATGAAAATGAGTATTACCAAATGCTCTTTTACCATTCAAGATCCTCCTAAACAGTGCATTCACTTACCCATCCAGTATATCACATCAGAGCATTTTCCTAATAGAATTCTTTCTTAAAATTATTTTGACCTTGTCTAAAAGATGATTTTTTGGCAATAACTGGAAAAAGATGGACACAAAAATAAATAAGGAAAGAAAGTGGAATTGTGTAAATATAAGGACAAAAAAATAAAATGACTCCAGAGGTAAGATTATTCTATCAGAACTAATATATAATTCTATACTCTGATTAATACAGGCTATCTGTTTTATTCACAGGAGACACTGCAAAGAGAAAAGCAATTTCTTATTGTTGTTCAAAGTGTCATCCATCGATCCTAAATTGAAATAATCAGGGGTGCTTGTCTCCTGTCTCTTATA
>SJYX01005102.1:56791-70179 GCA_006410675.1 Oreotragus oreotragus
AAAAAAAAAAAAAAACCCTAGCACGCCAGTCTCAGAAAGGTCTCAGCAAGGAAAAGCAAACTGATGTACACAGTAAGACTTTGAAAGAAATACGTGCATTTATTTAATAAACATTATATATACACCATTAAATATGTGCCAGGCATTCTTCTAAACTCCTGAGTGGGGTCACTTGGGCAGATGTCAAATGACTTTTCCAGCAGGCTGGATAGATTGCCTTATCAGATGAGAACCTTTGTCTCTGGAGGTACAAGGGCTCAGAGACTGCTAGGTGAGCTGTGCAAAGCAATTCACACACAGGGCACAAGATCTTTTCTGCCCTTACTACCTTTGTGACAATGGGCAAATCAGCTCTGGGTCTCATTTTTGTTATCTATAAAAGGGGAAAGGATGATCAATAATAGTACTTTCCTCTTAGGGTTCTTGTGAGAACTCTGCATGTGAGTGTATGTGTGTAATCGTACGATGCTTGACACAAAATACATACTCAATACATTAGCTGTTCTGGTTGTTTTTGTTATTATACAAGATGACCTCAGAGACAACTTTTGATGTCTGCATTCTGCATTTCCACTGAAGTAATGAGTATAGCACAGATTCCTTTGACAAAGACTGTGATGTACACTGGGATGCTCCTCTAATGAGCTGCATGAGCTTAGGTAAGTTACAACCCTTCCTGAGCCTGTTCCCTCATCTGGAGAAGAAGAATAGTTATAACCCTGTAAAATGGTGGCTGGAGTGACCAACGTGGTAAGTGATGTAAAAAGTGTAACATGAGGCCTCAAAGCCGGCTGGTCCGGGTGCTCTCCCTGCTTCTAGGCAAGCTACTTAATTTCAACAAAATTCCATTTTATATAGGTAAAATCAGGATAACAATACCTGCCACAGTTTAAGACAGTGAAGCCCTTGGCATGGGCATGATCTGCAGTAAGGCCTCAAAGCCTTTCTTGGCTTCTGTTGACTTTTCTGTGAAATGGAGCAAGCAATGTCAGTCTTCTCTGACTCATAAGCTTGTTGTGAGGATCGAAAAAGATAATGGACATAAACGCACTTTTTAAACTATAAAATTTTAAGTTAGCGAGAATCTAAATTAGTAGGCAGGGACTTCCCTGGTGGCTCGGTGGTAAAGAATTCGCCTAGCAATGGGCACTGGCACCCCACTCCAGTCCTCTTGCCTGGAAAATCCCATGGGTGGAGGAGCCTGGTGGGCTGCAGTACATAGGATCGCGAAGAGTCGGACACGACTGAGTGACTTCCCTTTCACTTTTCACTTTCATGCACTGGAGAAGGAAATGGCAACCCACTCCAGTGTTCTTGCCTGGAGAATCCCAGGGACGGGGGAGCCTGGTGGGCTGCAGTCCATAGGATCGCGAAGAGTCGGACACAACTGAGCGACTTCACTTTCCCTTTTCACTTTCCTGCATTGGAGAAGGCAATGGCCCCCACTCCAGTGTTCTTGCCTGGAGAATCCCAGGGACAGGGGAGCCTGGTGGGCTGCCATCTATGGGGTCGCACAGAGTCGGACACGACGGAAGCGACTTAGCAGCAGCAGCAGCAGAAGCAGCAGCAATGAGGATCCCATATGCCATGGAGCCATTAAGCGCACGCATCACAACTATGGATCCTGAGCCTTAGAGCCCGGGAGCCACAGCTACTGAGCTCACGTGCGGCAACTGCTGAAGCCCATGCACCCTAGAACCTGTGCTTTGCAGCAAGTGAAGCCACTGCCATTAAGAGGCCCTGCACTCCCCAGCTAGAGGTTGGCCCCATTCATCACAAAGAGAGGAAAGCCTGCGCGACAGTGAAGACCCAGCCCGGTCGAGCATAAACACATACCTGATCTTAAAAACTATTAGGTCAGGATTTATATTGCCTAGTTTTATTTTATGAAAATGAGTATTACCAAATGCTCTTTTACCATTCAAGATCCTCCTAAACAGTGCATTCACTTACCCATCCAGTATATCACATCAGAGCATTTTCCTAATAGAATTCTTTCTTAAAATTATTTTGACCTTGTCTAAAAGATGATTTTTTGGCAATAACTGGAAAAAGATGGACACAAAAATAAATAAGGAAAGAAAGTGGAATTGTGTAAATATAAGGACAAAAAAATAAAATGACTCCAGAGGTAAGATTATTCTATCAGAACTAATATATAATTCTATACTCTGATTAATACAGGCTATCTGTTTTATTCACAGGAGACACTGCAAAGAGAAAAGCAATTTCTTATTGTTGTTCAAAGTGTCATCCATCGATCCTAAATTGAAATAATCAGGGGTGCTTGTCTCCTTTTCCCATCTCCTGACCACCTGAATTTCCACATCTGCTCATTGTGTCTCTGAACATTCTACAAAAGCCCTAATACCTGTGGAAAGCTGTCCTTCTATCTGAAATTAAGGCTATGGGGAATGGTATCCATAGAAACTCTTGGCAAATCTCTTGTGGAAAATAATTTGGCAAAAGTGGTAAAAAAATAAATGGTTAACTATATTCAAAATTCTTAAATTTCTTCTTAAGAAAGTGATTCAATCAAAACTAAAACAAAGGCCAAAGAATAAAGATGGTCATTGCAATTCTATCTACAGTTAAATTGAAAACAACCCACTTGTGCAAAAAAAGGGGGAAATAGCTAGTTACAGTATAGAATATCTTTTCTATTTGCTTACTCTGGAGACATAAAAAATGGTAATCATGACTTTGCCAAATTGGCTCAGTTTCCTTCATGAAACTTGGAGGGTTGAACTCAAAATGATTGCATTGATGCACAGTATATAAACTGAAGATTAGAAAATAAAAATCAAAATATGTTTAATTAGGTATGCTGCTGCTGCTGCTAAGTCACTTCAGTCGTGTCCGACTCTGTGTGACCCCATAGACGGCAGCCCACCAGGCTCCCCCATCCCTGGGATTCTCCAGGCAAGAGTACTGGAGTGGGTTGCCATTTCCTTCTCCAATGCATGAAAGAGAAAAGTGAAAGTGAAGTTGCTCAGTCTGTCCAACTGTTAGCGACCCCATGGACTACAGCCCACCAGGCTACTCTGTCCATTGGATTTTCCAGGCAAGAGTACTGGGGTGGGGTGCCATTGCCTTCCCCGAATTAGGTATAAGTTAGGGATAATTTTGTTTCACATTTAAAAAATTGTCTTTCATTTTGGTTTGGTTTGGCTCTGTGTGGTGTGTGTGTGTGTGTGTGTTCTTTTTCACCCCAAATGGGGCAAGTTTATTATCTCCATCATCATTTATTATTTGAAAACTAAGAATCAAGCTTTAACTATTTCCAATTCTCTCTTTCTGGACAAGGTTAAGGTGGGAATAAGCAGTGAGGGGAACAGATAAACCTTACGATATCACTGAGAGAATTGAGAAAGACCTCAAAAATATAAATTCTCTTCAAGGAGAGTCACAACCCTCCACCTCTCTTGGATTTTTTAAAAGATGCTTTTCTTGGCAGTTGCATTTATCAGCATATGTGAAAATATTATCCAGGGTGCATTCTGTATTTTCAGAAATGTGACATGATAACATCCCATGCAGAAAGGGATTTGGTAGTGAGCATCCCTCAATTTTCACTCATGGGACTCCCTCAGGCAAGACCTTCTATGTCATGTCAACAGTTTTCCCCTCTACCAGCAAAACTGGAAGATATAAGGAGGGATAGCATCTCAACCTCTTGTCATCATTGCCTTCCTAACCCTCATGCAAGCCAAAATGACAGGAGGGGAAAATGTTGCTGTTACTGCCTTTTTAAAGGTAATAATGTCAAAGATAAACACTGTTTACAGATTTAACCCAAATGTTAGTCATAAAATCATCTTCCAATGCTTGGATATGTAATGAGGCATCTAACGCCAAGTTAGTACTGTCAACAGAAACCCCATCCAACATTCTAAACTGTCTGCATCTGAATAAGGGGCAGCTCTCAGGATACTGTGAAGGATAATCTCATAAACAAGTCAAAGGGCATATGTGCCTAGACCTTATGCTGCTAGAGGCTGATCCATTTTCCTTCCAATCCAAGAGAGCACGAAGTTCTTTATGCCTTACCTATAAGAATTTCTTCCTGTTCTAGCAGGTGAGAAATAAACTATTTCTAGCCCTGTGTGGGTCATGGATTGCTCCATCTACTCTGTTCTGGTGACTTTTTTCCCAGCATCAGATCATTTCTCACATGCATGAATAGATCAATACTTGACTGAGGATTCAAAGGGAACCCTCCATAGACTTTCAGAATTCTCTCTGCATGCAGTTTTCCTTCTTAGATTTTCTGTTCTGAAAATTCTACTTTTCTCAGCCTCCCTAAATTCTGAAGTCTTCCTCTTGAACTGAAGGAGTCCAGTGGGCTCTGATTAGGATCCTTCCCTCTATCCTATGAACTCAACCCCCTCCCAGAAATGTTTTGGAACTTACTGTCCTCCTCTCAGGTTGCCTATTAGTCACTGTTCAACATCTTTAAACTATTCTTTCATATACATTTTGTTTAATTTTCTAAGGATTTAGGGCTGGAAAGTAACCAGAGTTCCTGTTTTTCTTTCACAGGCAGAAGCATACATTTCCAATACATTTAATATATACATTTTTGATCTTATTAATTCTTATAAAATGTTCACTGTCTTTTAATGTTACTTATTTTAAATGTTTCTATTTTAAATTCAGAAACACGTTTTAAGACCAATTTACTCTGCTGCTGAACATCCAAACCATAACTTCAGAGTACTGCATAATACTCCATGATGTGTATTCATCACTATTTGCCTATATTCCTCCTCAGTGATATAGACCCTGGTAGCCTTCAACTTGATGCCACTACACCTAATGAAGCGACCATCATCCTTTTACATATGTCATTGTCTTTGGGAGATATACTAAGAGGAGAAACTCCTGGGTCATACATCATTTAAATGAGTAGTGCCAGATTGCACTCTAGTCTGGCTGTCAATACATTTCTTCATGAGATAGCCTGAAATCCAAAGTTTCTGCTCCAGTTGGTATTATCCAGTTTTTAATTTTTGCCAGTATCTCACTCATCTCAGGCTACCATAACAAAATGGCACAGACTGTGTGGCTTAAACAACAGAAATGCATTTTCAAGCTGTCCTGGAGACTAGACATCTAAGATCAAGGTGTTAGCATGATCCATTTCTGATGAGAGCTTTCTTCCTGGCTTGTAGACAGCCACCTTCTTTCCATGCCATCACATGGTTTGGGAGAGAGAGAGAGCTAGCAAGCTCTCTGCTATCTCTTCCTGTTAGGGCACTAATTCCATCATGAGGGCCCTACCCTCATGACCTCATCCAAAACTAATTATCTCTTGAAGGCCTATCTCTGAATATTAACAAAATGGGAGTCAGGCATATGAATGTGGAGGGGTGAGGGATACCATTTAGCCCATAGCAGTCAGTTTCACAGCGGCTTCTGCAACGACCCAGTGGCATCTGCTTGCAATGCAGGAGACACAGATGTGGCCCAATCCCTGGGTCAGAAAGACCCCCTGGAGGAAGGGACAGCAACCTCCTCCAGTATTCTTGCCTGGAGAATTCCATGGACAGAGGAGCCTGGTGAGCTATAGTCCATGGGGTCGCAAAGAGTCAGACACAGCTAAACGACTAAGCATGAGCAGAGTGTTTCACAGGGTGATATCTCAGTTGTTACTTGCCTGCGGTTTAACCTTATTGTGAAAGACCTAGTCAATGGAAGAAATACGACAAACTAAAGATTTGAAACTTTTAAATTCTGAAAAGGAAAGCAAATTATTCTTACTGTCTACCTAAAACCCTTACTCCAAATCAACTGATAGATTCTAGCAAGAAAAAAAAAGAAAGGGACTAAGTTACTCATTTATCTATTGTTACGGCTCTGCTGTTGCTGTGTGAGGGCTTTGTCTAGTTGCGGAGAACAGGGGCCGTTCTCCCTTAGTGCCCGGGCTTCTCAATACGGTGGCTTCTCTTGTTGGAGAGCAAGGCTCTGGAGCGTGGGCTCAGTTGCTGTGGCACAAGAACTTCGTTGCTCCCCAGCATGTGGGATTTTCCCTGACCAGGGATCAAACTCGTGTCCCCTGCCTTGGCATATGGGCTCACAACCACTAGACTACCAGAGAAGCCCAGGACTGAGTTTTAATTAAACAAACCATAACTTTCTTGCCGACAAAGGTCCATATAGTCAAAATAATGTTTTTTCAGTTATCATGATGAATATGAGAGTTGGACCATAAAGAAAGCTGAGTGCCAAAGAATTGATGCTTTTGAACTGTGAAGTTAGAGAAGACTCTTGAGAGTCCCTTGGAATGCAAAGAGATCCAACCAGTCCATCCTAAAGGAAATCAGTCCTGAATATTCATTGGAAGGACTGAAGTTGAAGCTGAAGCTCCAATATTTTGGCCACCTGATGCAAAGAACTGACTCATTGGAAAAGACCCTGATGCTGGGAAAGATTGAAGGCAGGAGGAGAAGGGGATGACAGAGGACTATATGGTTGGATGGCATCACTGACTAGATGGACATGAGTTTGAGCAAACTCCTAGAGATGGTGATGGACAGGGAAGCCTGATGTGCTGCATTCCATGGGGCTGCAAAGAGTTGGACAGGACTGAGCAGCTGAACTGATTGAACTGATACTTTCTTGAATGCAACTATATTTACATATACATATATAGCTCGCCAAGGTAAGAGAAACCCAAGTAAGATGGTAGGTGTTGCAAGAGGGATCAGAGGGCAGACACACTGAAACCATACTCACAGAAAACTAGTCAATCTAATCACACTAGGACCACAGGCTTGCCTAACTCAATGAAATGAAGCCATGCCTGTGGGGCAAGCCAAGACAGGTAGGTCATGGTGGAGAGGTCTGACAGAACGTGGTCCACTGGAGAAGGGAATGGCAGGACACTTCAGTATTCTTGCCTTGAGAACTCCATAANCTGAAGGAGATCAACCCTGGGATTTCTTTGGAAGGAATGATGCTGAAGCTGAAACTCCAGTACTTTGGCCACCTCGTGCGAAGAGTTGACTCATTGGAAAAGACTCTGATGCTGGGAGGGACTTGGGGCAGGGGTAGAAGGGGACGACTGAGGATGAGATGGCTCCATGGGCGTGAGTCTGAGTGAACTCCAGGAGATGGTGATGAGCAGGGAGGCCTGGCGTGCTGCGATTCATGGGGTCACAAAGAGTTGGACACGACTGAGCGACTGAACTGAACTGAACTGAAGAGGTTTCCAAACTTCTTTGGGTGATGATGCCATTTAGCATCTCAGCAGCTATTTTTTCTTTTTCCACAGAACTAAAGTACCTAATATTTCCATTTATCAAGTAGCTAAGTAAAAGACAAGAATTCAGATTTTATTTCATTTATATTTTAGTCATTCTCTAAACTGCACTTTTAGATACTTTTCTGTGTATGTCTATGCACACACTCATATATATATAATAAAATCACAAGATATACATATGAAATCACAAGATATGTATATATTAATATATATAAGTCATAATGACTTATATATGTCATTAATAAGACTTCAAAGTATCCAGTCAGTGAATTCTATTTGCCAGAAGCATTCAAAGGCTAGAAATACAACAGTAAACAAGACAAAACAGGGTCCTATTCTTCCTTTCTTTAATTCTAATTAATGAGAAAACAATTTAAATAGTGATGTGACAAAGAGAATATGGATGGTTAAAAACTATAGACTGGTTATACAGAAAAGATTCTTTTAGGGTGACATTTATGCTAAGATCTCAAAGGTAAGTACCAGCCATACAGAGATCAGAGATCAACTATAAATGGTGACAGGCAGGCTTACATTGCTGCAAAGGAAAAGTGATCAACCATTTTCAACCAATACAGATTTCACTTTTCAGAATTTTAGCAACATTCATCTCAACCAATCTGTCCCTTTCCCAAATGGTAACTGATGACTCTGAAGAATGTTTCTTTCTCAAATCTTCTGAAATTCCTGTATTTCAAGCTAACTCTCAGCCATGCCCACTTCTTCTTCTAGTCATAGCAAACATTCTGCAAGGTAACTGACTCACTGAGCCTATGAGTTTCTCAGATAGTTGGATAGATTCACAAACTACGATACTAAAATTAACAAGGCTTTTTCAGCAAAACCAAAATGAACGACTATTTTTGGAGATTATCATGAACTACTACCGAACCATTACTCAGTCTTGAGCCTCGTAAAGATAGTGAGTCTCCCAAAACATCAACGACCATCTCTGTTTTTGTATTATTATACGCATAATCATCACCTAGCCTGGTACTTGGTACATGGTGAGTACTCAAATACCTACTGAACAAATGAGCTGAATGAGAACACTGAACTTCAGTAAGCAAGCTGGTTTTTCTGACAATAAATGAACTTCAGGAAAACAATTTGTCTGGATAGGAAAATCTGATTTGTTGCCATACCCCTTCCTGAGAAGACTGATGGTAGATATGAATTTGTATGTCATTTCTACTAGCTATCTGGATTACAAATTTTAACTGTAGATATTCTACAATCCATATATATAGATACATGTGAGGTGGGGGATGTCAGGGTGAAATAGAGGAATGGGCAAGAATCTAGATTTAGGACAGAACATCTTATTCTAAATAGGAAATAGGCGAAAGGGAACATAAAAGAAAGTATGGTTGAAGACAACTCCCCCTCCCCCCCGCTGCCTACTTCAAGACGAGGGGCCCCCAAGCTTATGTTTCAGATCTTTTTGCCTGGTACAGAACATTTTTGCTGAAGATGGTTTGGCTATTTTTCTCAATATAAAAAGAAGTTTGTAAACAAGCCCCAAAAGAACATGGAGAAGACCACACATTTACACAAACTAGGCCACCAAGCAATAGCCAGATCAGTGACTTGTGAAGTCCTACAAAGCACAGAAAAATGTCATAGCTAGAAAAGTGAAAGTGCAGTCACTCAGTTGTGTCCAACTCTTTGCAACCCCATGGACTGTAGCCTACCAAGGCTCCTCCGTCCACAGGATTTTCCAGGAAGTCCTACAAAGTGCAGACAAATACAGTAACTAGAAGTGGGTAGCAACTGAGGGAGACAAGAACCCAGGATCAGACACACATCACCCAATTGTACTACTGCATTTGCCCTGTTACAACACAGTGAGGCAGGTTTGCAGTGATCTCACAGCATGTAAAAGTAACCTCTTTTTCTTCTTTAACTCCATGACACTAATCACTGCAACAGCAGGGCAAGACACTGGCTCTGGGAACTAAACAAAGAAGCCACCAATGATGGTCTCTCTGGAAGTCAAGGAGGAAACGCCCAGAAATGTTAAAGGTTAAGGATCTAGTCCTTGCTTCATATATCCATCCCTGGGCAGCTCAAGATGGGTACAGGGGCATTGTTCCTAACACCTATCCTTATCTACTCATATTTTTTTTTACAAAAACACATACATACATATATACAGCCTGCTGTGCACAGTAGGCTTAGCCCAGTCAAGCAAAGGATGGATCTGGTATGTAAAGCGAGTCCCATGCCCTGGGATTAGAGGTTTGCAACAGGGAACCTTTATCACACAGAGATGGACCTTTGTCTAATCTTGGCTTCCCCTCTCTGCACCTTTTACCTGGCCCAAGTCTCTCCTAACCTCTCTGCACCACCTTTTTTGATTCAGACTAATTTACAACCTTTTAGTAGAAGGCAACCAAGTCATGGGGGCAACCCAGTTAAAACCTAGCCTTCTATGAAACACTGAAGATGAATGGGTTTTAATTAAGAGGACACCATAAGAAAAGCCAGCTCTAACATGCAAATATAAGGCAGTTCAATAGGCTATATTATAGACCGCAAATAGTTTTTCTTTCTGGTGATACAGCAACAAAAAGTATTTCAACTGTGCAGACCCAGAGCTCCTGCCAACTTATACTTGAGATTGCTCATATACCTGAGAACACAGTGCAGGAAGAAGGGCCTCTGATTAAAATTCACAAAAATACAAAACCAGAATATTTATATTATGAAAAGAAAGTTAAAATACACAAGGTAAGTCATTTGCACACAGTCAGTGTGGTTGGCATCCTAGGGAAA
Source organism: Oreotragus oreotragus (assembly GCA_006410675.1). Taxonomy (NCBI): domain Eukaryota; kingdom Metazoa; phylum Chordata; class Mammalia; order Artiodactyla; family Bovidae; genus Oreotragus; species Oreotragus oreotragus. The sequence continues at coordinate 66,837 of SJYX01005102.1, forward strand.
GTGGGACCCAAGGAACAGTCACCCAAGGGAGCAAATAAATAAAACTGTCTTGGCCCCGAAAGGGGTGCAAGTGAGCTCAGAAGCAGCAGGTCTGCAGCTGTTCCCTCAACCACCACTTTTGCCTATCTTCACAGCCCACTGCTTGGCACAGCTCTCAGCACCCTTCCAAACATGAGATTATAAGCAGACAAGATGCAGAACACCCTGCCTTCCCTTGATACCCCCTCACAAAGAATGTACTAGCTTGTGGTTTGTGTCCACCAATCTGGTCTCATGCTTAATCTTTACATTCTGGCATTGAAAATTTTATTTCATACCCTTGTTTAAGAGTAAAACAACTTCCCTCTCTAGGTTACTTTCGAAAACTGGAGATTCTGGAAGTGGAGGCTCAGATAAAGCATGCAGGGAGGGTTATCCCTGAAGCCCTCAAGTGCTTCTGGATGGAGCATAATTGGAGTTCCTTTGCCTCATCCCTCCCCCCAACCAAGAGGGAAGCGGGGTAATGCTATGGATCCTGGTCTGAGATACATGTCTTAACCACTGTATTCCTGCTTTCCCCACTTTGCCAACTGATGCCTGCTTCTCCAAATTTCCAAACATCCATCCTTGTTTTTTTTTCAAGCCGAATTCCAAGAAAAGTTATTTCTTTAGGAAAACATTTTCGAGAAATTTCACTTATACAGTTCCAGTCAAAGGACCATCACTATATACTCTTTTGTTCAGTTCAATTCAGTTCAGTCGCTCAGTCGTGTCCGACTCTTTGTGGCCCCATGAATTGCAGCATGCCAGGCCTCCCTGTCCATCACCAGCTCCCAGAGTTCACTCAAACTCACATTCAATCCACTCCAGTATTCTTGCCTGGAGAATCCCATGGACGGAGAAAGCCTAGTAGGTTACAGTCCACGCAGCCGCAAAGAGTCGGACACGACTGAGCGACTTCACCCACCCACCCATGTAATGCATAATAGGAAATAATTCAATTAATAGCACAAAAAATAAAATACTTAGAAATAATACTAAATATGCAGCTGCTGGTCAGTCACTCAGTCATGTCTGACTTCACGTGTCCCTATGGACCACCAGTCTTCCCTGTCCTTCACCATCTCCCAGAGTGTTCTCAAACTCATGTCCATTGAGTCACTCATCCCATCCAACCATCCCATCTGTTGCCTACTGCTTGGTCCTTGTGCCTTCAATCTTTCCCAGCATCAGGATCTTTTCTAATAATGACTCAGCTCTTCATATCTGGTGGCCAAAGTATTGGATCTTGAGTTTCAGCATCAGTCCTTGCAAAGAATGTGCAAGGTTGATTTACTTTAGGATTGACGGGTTTGACCTCCTTGCTTTCAAGGGACTCTTGAGAGTCTTCTCCAGCACCATAGTTCAAAAGCATTAATTTTTTGGTGCTCAGCCTTCTTTATGATCCAACCCTCACATCCATACATAACTACTGGAAAACCATAGCTTTGACTATATGGACCTTGTTTGGCAAAGTGGCATCTCTGCTTTTTAATATGCTGTCTAGGTTTGTCATACCTTTTCTTCCAAGGAGCAAGTATGTTTTAATTTCATGGCTGCAGTCACTGTCCTCAGTGATTTTGGAGCCCAAGAAAATACGCAGTACTTAAATTAAAAGTAACACTTTAGTGAGAATAATAAAACAATGCTGGTTTAAATAAAGAGAACTCTTGCTTTTGGATGGGAAGATGCAATACTGGAAATATGTCAATCTTCCCAAAATAATATAAAGATCTAATAACTTGCCAATTAAAATTGAAAGATTTTACTGTAACTTGACACATTTATTCTAAAATTTAGAAATCTTGCCAAAATACATTAAAAACTTAAAAATAGCAAAGAGGAACTTTCACTGATGCTAAGTATGCAAGACGGGGAAGGCAATGGCACTCCACCCCAGTACTCTTGCTTGGAAAATCCAATGGATGGAGTAGCCTGGTGGGCTGCAGTCCATGGGGTCACTAGCAGTCGGACAGAGTGAGCGACTTCACTTTCACTTTTCTCTTTCATGCATTGGAGAAGGAAATGGCAACCCACTCCAGTATTCTTGCCTGGAGAATCCCAGGGATGGGGGAGCCTGGTGGGCTGCCATCTATGGGGTCACACAGAGTCGGACACGACTGAAGTGACTTAGCAGCAGCAGCAGCAAGTATGCAAGAAAAAAAAGAGTGACAACAATTAAAACAATGTAGCACTAATACCAATTAGGTGAATAAGAGAGAATAACANTTCATGCATTGGAGAAGGAAATGGCAACCCACTCCAGTATTCTTGCCTGGAGAATCCCAGGGATGGGGGAGCCTGGTGGGCTGCCATCTATGGGGTCACACAGAGTCGGACACGACTGAAGTGACTTAGCAGCAGCAGCAGCAAGTATGCAAGAAAAAAAAGAGTGACAACAATTAAAACAATGTAGCACTAATACCAATTAGGTGAATAAGAGAGAATAACAGGTAAGAAACTGATTAAAAACTCTATAATAAAAGTAAGGAAAAGATGCATTATTTGACAAATTGAGCTTTAGTAATTGATTCACAATTTACGGGGAAATTAGTCTTATCTAATACCATATGGCAAATAAGTTCCAGATAGATTATATCTTTAAACATTTAAAAAATACAAATAACAAAGTACCAGAAAAAAGATGTAGGCAAATAATCATACAAATGGGGCTTTTAAAGCATAATACCAAAATCAGAAATTATTCTGGCAAAGACTAATATATTTAACTACATAAACTTGGCAAACATTTGAACACAAAGCTCTAAATGAATCTGATGCAGCATAAACTCTGCTCTACTCTTCCTCCTGTCTTGAGAGCTCTTCAGTTCAGTTCAGTTCAGTCGCTCAGTCGTGTCCGACTCTTTGTGACCTCATGAATCGCAGCACGCCAGGTCTCCCTGTTCATCACCATCTCTCAGAGTTCACCCAGACTCACGTCCATCAAGTCCGTGATGCCATCCAGCCATCTCATCCTCGGTCGTCCCCTTCTCCTCCTGCCCCCAATCCCTCCCAGCATTAGGGTCTTTTCCAATGAGTCAACTCTTCCCATGAGGTGGCCAAAGTACTGGAATTTCAGCTTTAGCATCATTCCTTTCAAAGAAATCCCAGGGCTGATCTCCTTCAGAATGGACTGGTTGGATCTCCCTGCAGTCCAAGGGACTCTCAAGAGTCTTCTCCAACACCACAGTTCAAAAGCATCAATTCTTCGGTGCTCGGCCTTGTTCACAGTCCAACTCTCACATCCATACATGACCACAGGAAAAACCATAGCCTTGACTAGGTGGACCTTAGTCAGCAAAGTAATGTCTCTGCTTTTGAATAT
>SJYX01005102.1:73785-84737 GCA_006410675.1 Oreotragus oreotragus
ATATATTCCTCTTTATTTCACTAAAATATATGGTACATGGAAACATATCCAAGAAGAATGATACATGATCTATATTATAATTATCATCATTATATCAACATTATACATCACTTTACAATTCTGTGCTTTAGTATGCCAGGTATCTTCTTTTATTTAACTTACTTATTTTTTAATTGAAGTATAATTGCTTTATAGAGTTTTATTGCTTCCTGGCAAACCTCAACATGAATCAGCCATAAGTATACAATATTGCCTCCCTCTTGAACCTCTCTCCCATCTCTCTCCCCGTCCCATCCCTCTAGGTTGATACAGAGCCCCTGTTTGAGTTCCCATTGGCTATCTATTTTACATACGGTGATGTAAGTTTCCATGTTACTCTCTCCATATATCTCACCCTCTCCTCCCCTCTCCTCATGTCCATAAGTCTGTTCTCTGTTTCTCCATTGCTGCCCTGCAAATAAATTCCTCAGTATCATCTTTCTAGATTCTGTATATATGTGTTAGTATATGGTATTTCTCTTTCTCTTTCTGACTTACTTCACTCTGTATAATAGGCTTTAGGTTCATCCACTTCATTAGAACTGATTCAAATGTGTTTCTTTTTATGGCTGAGTAATATTCCACTGTGTATATGTACCACGCTTCTTTATACATTCATCTATCAGTGGACATCTAGGTTGCTTCTATGTTCTAGCTATTGTAAATAATGCTGCAATGAACAGTGGGATACATGTGTCTTTTTCAATTTTGGTTTTCTCAGGGTATGTGCCTAGGATTGGGATTGCTGGGTCATATGGTGGTTTTATTCCTAGATTTTAAGGAATCTCCCTACTGTTTTCCATTTTGTCTGGTGTTCCTCTACATAAAACATCTTTTCCTCTTCAAGTCCTCCAAGATTTAACTCTTCCTTGGAATTCTTCAATGAACGCCCAGATTTTTGCAGCATTACACAAGCTCCTCCATTCTGGAACTGGTTAGTAAAACCTAACTTTCCCTCTATACTAGCCTGAGAGCCTTTTTAGAGCAGAGAACTAAGCAGCATACTATGATCTTTAAGAAAATGATCTCTGAATTCAGAACAATGGAGATGGAATCCTGTCTCTATATGTATTAAGTTCGTTGATGAACTGTCTAACCTCTTGGAGCCCCAGCTTCTTTGTCTTTCAAGAGGTGACAGTAACACTGAACTCAATGAATAATTAACAGAATTAAATGAACGGAGACCTAAAGGATGAGGAGTTGGCCGTGCGGAGACAGAGAATGCACATTTCAGGGAGAGAGTAGTAAGCACAGAGGCACAGCTGATGAAACATGGGACACTGAATAATTAACAGCCATCAGCTCTATCCCTTCTCTAACATTAACTCAGCCTAGGATTATAGTTTCTGGGGAAAAGCAGTGAAAGCCCCAGAATTAACACACAATGCTCGCGGAATCTTATTAGTTTAAATCTGCTTCATTCTCCTGCCCCATCTGGATTCTTTCCAGACTCTACTATCACACTTAAACTTTGGGTGAAACTTAAAAGCCCTCCAAATTAGAGAAAAGGCTACCCTGATAAGGCCCCCAAAGGATGAACACAAATGCTGAGCACAGCACTCTGGAAAGGCAACTTCAGTGAGAGCAAAATCCAAATTGGTGGGCCTCTGGATGAACACTGCAAAACACACACATTCAGGAAATGTGAGCTTCCAGTCAAGCCTGACAGCAGGTTTATTTCAGTATGAGGTACATTTGCCAAATGAACAGACACTCAAAGATTTCAATGGCTTAAAAAATGATTTTTGCTTTATAGCAGAGAAATAAAATGATTTATGAGTTTGTCAGCAAACGGATATGCCTTTAAAGTAAAAATCCTCCCAATTCAAAGTTTCATGAATTGCAAATGAAACAGCAAGTGATGTATATGTACACATGTGTGTGCACACATGTGTATGCACACATATATCTTAGTGCTTAAGCTCTCACTTCTTTGCCTCTGTGATTTAGAAGCCAACTCCACTGTGTGCTTTCACTGAGGCAGAAAGAAAATTGTAATTATGATGCCCAACAGTCATTTCCAAGACAAACCAAATCTGTGTTCCATTAGAGTCATGCAAGAGTTAAACATTATTTTTTTATCCCGACCATAATAAAAAACAGGTTTCCCATTCAATTGAATGCTCCTGAAGTCAGAAGATTCCACATAGTCCCTTCTGTGATATTTGGAAATAAGATTTTGATGGTTTTCCAGGCATATCAGCAGGAGGTCAGTTTAACTTAGGGCTTATCATGTTCACTGTGATTTGGACAGCGGCTGTATGGAAGTCCTGAAATGGTAATCAATTTCCTCCCTGAGATGCTAAGTCTGCCTGCCAACTACTCAGCATGTTCCCTCAGTGCATTGTTCCGAGATGTTAGATAGAATCACAGAAATGAGAGCGATACCTTCCATGGAACTAGAGACGAGGAAATGCTGCTTTTCGGCAGTTGTCCCAAGAGGAAAATCTAACACTGGAGTTCTTCTCTTCATCAGTTTGCGAGAATAATTCTGATAATATATTTTTGCAAAATGAACTTTGAAATGAAATCTTCCTCTATAATTTACCAATTATTGCATCCCAATGCCCTAATATATGTACTCAAGTATTTTAATGGTAAAAGTAACTCTTTAAAGAATGTTGGATAAAAAAGAATGTTCTAACGTCCACTGGTAACCAGTCATCTCCTATAAAAATTCTAGCTTATATGCACTTTCTGCTTGCTTGTTCACATTTTTCAACCATGGCAAAATTTACCAATACATTTAAAACTTCCGTTTAAAAGGATGCATTCTTTCAGCCAGTGCTTTACCCAGCAAATCCATGTCACACCTCCAGAGTCAGGGATCTTGCCCTGTTTGGTCTTCTAAAGATTTGCCTGATTTTCTAACCAGCTCTGTCATGTATTTAAACAGTGGGTTTCAAATTCTGTGAGTGACTCACATAATGATACCTATTTTACATTGTAACCCAGCATACACAAAAACTTATCATTCATGGAACAAAATTTACCCTTACTATCTACACTACACACTGATTTTATTTTATTTTTCCTTTTCTTCTCTACTCTACTCCATTCCATTCCATTCTATTCCTTTCCATCCACTCTGTTCCATTTCATTTTTTAAATGCAAGTCACAACTCATTAAATTGATTTTCTCACACACCAGTAGGACAGGGCCTACAGTTTCAAAAATACTAATTCACCAACTGAAAGGAATATTCCCCTGCTTCCTTCAATATTTTACCCCCAAGTTCTATGGATTTTGTAGCATAAGGATATCCAATTTACCATGCTGACTCTTAACACAGTTTACAAGTTTCTTTATACTAATCTCTAAAGGAAGATCGAGATAAATAGTACAGGTAACACAGGATTGCTGTAGGAATTAAATGAAATCATGTACATAAAGCACTTAGCTCAGCCCCTGACACACAGGATGTCCCCAATAAACGGTAACTAATCCCTATGGCAGACTCCTGAATCCAATCTCATCCTTTTTACCCTTCAGAAAATATCTCCTAAAATACTAATTCACCAACTGAAAGGAATATTCCCCTGCTTCCTTCAATATTTTACCCCCAAGTTCTATGGATTTTGTAGCATAAGGATATCCAATTTACCATGCTGACTCTTAACACAGTTTACAAGTTTCTTTATACTAATCTCTAAAGGAAGATCGAGATAAATAGTACAGGTAACACAGGATTGCTGTAGGAATTAAATGAAATCATGTACATAAAGCACTTAGCTCAGCCCCTGACACACAGGATGTCCCCAATAAACGGTAACTAATCCCTATGGCAGACTCCTGAATCCAATCTCATCCTTTTTACCCTTCAGAAAATATCTCCGGATATGATCAAAAGAGAGGAAAGTTAGCAGAATGACTCAGAAGCTCTCCAATTTGTAGTTTCTACTGATTAATATCTCAATTGTTTTGTACTCCATATGGGGTATGTACCTGTCACTATCAGAAACCACTGACCTCCCTTCACCATTCTAAACCAAAAGAAGTTTGACCAGTTATATATATATATATGTATATTTATATTTATATATGGCATGATATGGGAGATCTAACACTGCCTGGAGAGTCGGCTGAAAAAGAGATAAGGTATGGGCTGAATGTTGATGAATGAATAAGTGATAATCAGGAGCAGGGCGGTGTTGGGCGGGGTGGGGGCGGGGGTAGTGCTGCCCTGAGTCTTCGTTGCTATGCGTGGGCTTTCTCTAATTGCAGTGAGTGGGAACTGTTCTCTAGTTGTGGACACGGGCTTCTCGTTGCTGTGACCCTCCTTGTTGCAGAGCACAGGCTCAAGAGCCGTGTAGGCTCAGTAGCTGTGGAGCACAGGCTTAGTTACTCCATGGCATGTGGAATCTTCCTGAACCAGAGATCGAACTTGTGTCCCCTGGATTGGCAGGTAGATTCTTAACCACTGAACCACCAGGGAAGTCCTGACCAGTTATTTATTGAATGATTCTAGTAAATAGCCAAAAGCCGCGCATAAGTTAAATTACTGAGTAACGACTGAGTTACTTCAATTTACCTCTATCTTCCTGAACCAGAGGTCGAACTTGTGTCCCCTGGATTGGCAGGTAGATTCTTAACCACTGAACCACCAGGGAAGTCCTGACCAGTTATTTATTGAATGATTCTAGTAAATAGCCAAAAGCCGCGCATAAGTTAAATTACTGAGTAATGACTGAGTTACTTCAATTTACCTCCTATACCTCGTAAGGGCAAAACCTTGCTGTGTGGGCCTTGACAGGGTACACGAGGGTTCTCTCTTGTCTTTACCTTCCCTCTCCCCTCTGACTTCATTCTTGCCCTTCATAATCTTCCGTATATGCTGCTTCTTCCAACCCCCTTCACTTAGAATGTGATGAAGTGGACCTCACTCCTATGATCCCTCCTTACGTCTTTCAAACTCTGCAGTTCTTCCTTTGGCCATTCAGTTCCTACTGGATCTACAGATGAATAGGGGATGGTGGGTGTAAGGGGTGTTTTAATCCCAGTCCTTGGCTGTTGTTCTAATTCTGTGATACAAAATACAATATGTAACTGTGAGGACTGAGTTCCTTCTATAAACCACCTGTCTGGTTGACACTTGCCTTGGAGGCTATGGGTCCATCTGCCCCTTTGTTTCCCTGAACTGCACTGGAAGAGAAGCAATGCTAACAAACCTCCCTCTGCCTCTGCCATCCAGACAAATGACATCACACCCAAAGACCTTCCTTGTGGCTCCGCAGGGGCCCCCCAGGATGAAGGACTGCAAGTTACTTATCATGACGTTTTATAATTTGGCTCCTACCCAACTCTCCCGCCTATCTGCCATGATTGGTCTCCTCATCTGCCACTTTTTCTATCTTCTGTCTCTCTCTGCCATACAGAATAATTTACCATTCTTCCAATTTGCTGGACTTTCTGGTCCCCACACCATTATCTAAGCTGACCTCCCACACGGAGCTCTTTCCACCCCACTTCATCTGATTATCACTTATTCATTCTGCAACATTCAGCCCATAACTTACTTCTTTTTTCCCCTTACTCTCCAGGCAGTGTTAGATCTTCCATATCATGTCATGAACTTCTCTTTATTACAGCTCTCACCAACCAGTACTCTAACTAGCTGTCCCTCCTAATACCATAAGCTCTTTTTCATTTCAAAAACCTCAGAAATGAAGGCAGAATGTGTATTTATTGAGTATTGTTAGGGTTCAGTTAACTTATCAATTAATCTCAAGTCTAACCTCTTGTGCTATGAGGCTGAATCATTTTAATTTTTAGAACCACAAGGGTGTGAAGGAATGTCTTTTTCCTCTTCTACCCCATGAAACTTGCTAGGTCTTCCTTTGCCTATGAGTCAGCCTCCTGTCCCATCAATTAGTTCAGTACAGTTCAGACACTCAGTCATGCCTGACTCTTTGCAACCCCTTGGAGTGCAGCACACCAGACTTCCCTGTCCATCACCAACTCTAGGAGCTTACATAAACTCATGTCCATCGAGTTGGCAATGCCATCCAACCATCTCACCCTCTGTCATCCCCTTCTCCCACCCTCAATCTTTCCCAGCATCAGGGTCTTTTCAAATGAGTCACTTATTCACATCAGGTGGCCAAAGTATTAGAGTTTCAGTTTTAGCATCAGTCCTTCCAGTGAATATTCAGGACTGATTTCTTTTAGGACTGATTTCCTTTAGGATTGACTGGTTAAATCTCCTTGCAGTCCAGGGACTCTCAAGTCTTCTCCAACACCACAGTTCAAAAGCATCAATTCTTTGGTGCTCAGCTTTCTTTACAGTTCACCTCTCANGTGAATATTCAGGACTGATTTCTTTTAGGACTGATTTCCTTTAGGATTGACTGGTTAAATCTCCTTGCAGTCCAGGGACTCTCAAGTCTTCTCCAACACCACAGTTCAAAAGCATCAATTCTTTGGTGCTCAGCTTTCTTTACAGTTCACCTCTCACATCCACACATGACTACTGGAAAAACTGTAGCTTTGACGAGACAGACTTTTGTTCTTTTGGTGGCACTCTATGGGTTGTTTCACTGAGATCTGAATTTGGATGGATATGCTTCTATGAGTGTTGATGTGAGTTGACACTACAGCTTGAAACAGTATCTCATCTTCTATTTGCTTTGAGATTCTTCAACTTGAGCCCGTGTCCCAAAAGTTAGCTTATTGCCTCCTGAATTATTTATTGACCTTTGAGGCAATGGAATGTGGTCCAGATGGGGATTTCTATCTAATGGGGAAAGTGTTTCCGCACAAACTTGACCAGAATTCCAAAACTGGGGCCTGTGGAGGGTGCAGAATTCTTCAGCTGTCAAAGAGCTTGGCTCAGCATCAGTCAACAAGCAGGGTCAAACTCACAGACTACATAGCCATTCAGCTGTCACTGAGTCCAGCACTTTCTCTTTCTGCCATGTCCTTCACCAGGCACCAGGCAGTAAGGATGGTCAGACACAGGTCTTGCCATCAAAGAACTCAAAGTCTGTTGAGGTGAAGACAAGTAAACAGATCATTAGGATGGAATGTGACAGAGATACGTATAAAACTAGGGGCAACAGGACAGAGAGTCAATGACAAAGGTACAACAAAACCTAATGAAGAGATAATGGAATGCATCAGGTCAATAAAGAAGGAAATATTTTTTTCCTGACGTGCCGTATGAAAAATGACTTGGGAATGCTCCACAATGGTGAGAACCAGAATTTTGTCCCCATTGCTTTGACTGCCACTTAAAGCCAGACTGCTTGGTATACTCTGGGAAATCAGAGAGGACAGCTGAGCAGGTGGCAAAGGAGAGGGTCAGCATGAAGGCATGCATGTCTAGGAAAGACAGTGTCTCTTGGAAAATTTCGTCTTCACTCTACAGGCAGCATGTTGAAGCAGGATGCAGGAAGCAAGCAGAATTCAACCACAGAATTCTAGACACCATCCTCTATCACTCTACATCTCCTTATCTTCCTACTCTTGTGATGGAAAGGGTGGCAAAAAAGTGTGGTGAAGATATAAATAAGATGACCCCTCAAGTTGCTGCCATGTAGTCCCTCACGTTATACAGTGAGATCACTGACTGACTTTAGGACCTATTTTGTGATGATTAAAGGGAATCTTCAAAGGCTAAAAAGTCAAGATGGAATAATTTTTGTTCTTGACGGTTCAAAAGCTGTCCAACAGTTGTCCTAAAATTCTTATTATTCTTTAAGTTAAAAAAAAAATTTGTTGTTGTGTTAGTTTCAGATGTACAGCATCTGGGTGGAGCAGGTCTTGGCATCAAAATGGCAGACTCTAGGACAGCTCACACCAATGCATTCTCCCCAGTGCCTCTGCCAGCTGTGTCCTTGTCTTTGCAGTGAGCCACAGCTGCCCCCACCCCTCTCCAGAAGACCCTCCAAGACTAGTGGGGAGGTCTGTCCCAGGCTCCTATGAAGTCACTGCTTTCCCCCCTTGCCCAAGTGTGCACAAGACCTTGAATGCACCCTCCAAGACTGCATTCAAGCACTCCAAGAGTGGAGTTTCTATAATCAAGTCCCACTGGTCTTCAAAGCCAAATGCTCTTGAGGGTTCCTCTCTAATGCAAGTCAGCCACACTAAGGAACCTGACATGTGGCTCAGAACCCTCATTCTCTTAGGAGAACCTCTGTGATATAATTATTTTCCAGTTTGTGGGTAACTCACCCAGTAGATGTGGGATTTGACTGTATCATCAATGTGCCCTTCTTACCATCTCATTTTGGCTTCTTTGTCATTGTAAGTAAAATACTTTTTTTTTGGTTATTGTTGGTTCTGGTCTTTTCTGTTGATGGTTGTTCAGCGGTTAGTTGCCATTTCAATGTTTTCTTGAGAGGAAGTAAGCTCAGGTCATTCTACTCCACTGTTTTGTCCTTGGACACCTTCACAGACTCTCCTAATAGTCCCTAAAGCTGGCTTAGTGCAGCTTCATCCCTGGGCTTTCTTTGATTCCTTTCTTCTTTGACAGGTGGCTTCTCTTGGGATCATTTATATAATAACTGCTACACTGAGTTACAAAGTGCCTGATCTGGGTGCAGTTCTTCATTGTACACATGTGGGGCATCTCATTCAGAGAGGGGAAGGGACTTCACTAAGACCACACAGGCAGCGGCAGGCTTAGTCCTCCCAATTACATTCCTTCTATCTTGATGCTATGCTTTCATTTTAGGAGAGAGAGTCAGCCATCCTTAACATCCCTGTCTCAAAGATGCAGGACAGAGCCTTGAAGACAGTTTAATACCATGCCTATGATAACACAGAGAGGAAATAATGAAAGGGAGCGTTTAAACCAGGAATGTTCAATTCTTCTTTTTTCGTCTGCTATATTGTATTGGGAAAACCTATAAGAACAGATCAATGCTAAGAATCACTCATATCTTTTGAGCAAAACTCACCTCTCAAGTACCTTGAAGTGTCCTTAGATACCTAAAAGGATATATCTTGACATGTCCTTTGAACATGACTTGTAGCAAACTTTCTCCTTGAGAAGACAGACACAGCTCCATGGAGATCTTTGTCTTATCCATTCTTCACTTCTAGACAGAATGCGAATCCAATAGCAAATGGCCTTACAGTTTAAGCCATTCATACTGTGACTTGAAGCTGTCCTTATATGAAGATACATAAAGAAACTTTCTAATAATGGCTGAGATTTTGAAAAATAATTTATTCATTAATGGGTTAGTATGGTTCCTCTAATGCAGAGACTGCCAAGCCTTTCATTCTTGTATTTCCAAGGGTCGGATCAGGTCAGTGTCTGATATTGTATGGATGTTCTGCTGCTGCTGCTAAGTCGCTTCAGTCGTGTCTGACTCTTCGCGACCCCATGGACTGCTGCCTACCAGGCTCCATCCATGGGATTTTCCAGGCAAGAGTACTGGAGTGGGGTGCCATTGCCTTCTCCGGTATGGATGTTCAGAAAATGTATAAAGAATATTTAAGGAACTTTGCTGGTGGCTCAGTGGTTAAGACACCACGCTTCCACTGCATGGGGTGCAGGTTCAAATCCTGGTTTCCTAATGAAGATCCCATGTGCCATGGTGCAGCCAAATAAATAATAATTATAAAATTTTTTTAAAAAATTATCTTTTACCTGTACACTTCTGTAGACAAATACCTTGCAGAGTAAAGTCTGGGGTGGATGTGACTAAACTTAAAAATTAGTCTTTGTAGAGAGCCTAATACCAGCAAGCCCTTGTCTTAGTGAATTTCTCAAACTAGTGTGGTATCAGAGGCAGAATGATGTGAGAGGTTACATCATCACATGTTATGATGGGTGCAGGCAGAGAGAGGTCTAGTATCCAAAAGGATTATCAAGCAATACTGAAAATGGACTGAAAAGTTATTCTGCTCTTCGTTATAACCTTAAGCCAGAAATTCTAAACAACACCTGTGATAAACTATTCCTCCCTGAGAAAATGTTTCTGTTAGTCTAAATTCTAAATAATTATTTGAGTTACCACCGAGTTTAGGTAATATATATGTGAACTTTAAATTAACACTTTTTTGCTATTTAATCTTGAATAAACCTCTATATTCTACCCAGAAGTTAGTTTAGAGAACTCCCAATTATTCAGGCTGTCCTCAAGAGGTACAGCAGCTCTGAGTACTGATGTTGAGATTATGTTTGTGACAATTTGGAGCCATTCCAACTTGCACTAAGTGTAGTTCACATCCCTAGTATTTGTGGTCTTACCTATCACTATATTTAAATGGGTGATTATGAATGAACATCAACGACACAGCAACTGAAAAAGGTGAAGAAACAGAACCAGAGATTTCATTTTTGAAATCCTGAGTGACCTCTTGGAGAACTGGTTTGCATCTAAAACGTAAAACAGCAAAGTTTCAAGGTATTATGTTCCTGGCTGGCTAAGTGCAAAGTTTAGCTCATAAATGAACTTGAATTTTTATATTGTGAATTTTTATATAAAAGCACTACTTACAAAAACTCAGAATCAGCTTAATCAATGTACCTTGAAACAGTATATTTTCTTACACTCAGCATATAGAAATTATGCAAAAGGTCATTAACTGTACAACAACATGATGTAAGAAAATGAATATTTTGCCTAGGAAAAAATATTAAAATTTCAATGAAGAATGAAGAAGAAGCAACAAAAGATGTTTGCATTTCTTTGCTAGAAAACAAAAGTACAAAAGAATGCTAAACTCCTTCAATCATTTTTTCAAGAAATTGGACACTTGTTCTAAAGCAACTGATCAAATAATGTTAGTATTTTTGTCATATAGTCTTTTCCTTGATTTTTGCAAAATATTTTACAAAATATGAAACATTTTGATAAATTTTCTGATAAAGTTGTTCTAGTTAGTATTTTAAATTTCAAAGACATTTGAAAGCAGTAGAATTAATCTCAAAGACCAATACATAGCCTATATAATAATT
>SJYX01005103.1:7655-22749 GCA_006410675.1 Oreotragus oreotragus
GCAAGGATGCACTTCTTGACTTGCAGCAAGGATGTGAGAGACGCTTTCGAGTTGCAAGAGGGAAGGTGTGATGTCCGTCGAGACACCGCAGCCGAAAAAGCCCTCATCGGGCCTAGAGGTGAGAACTTCTGGGTTTTTCACGAGTTGTGGCAGGTTCCCCTCGAGTTGGCATGGAGACCTCAGGGACACAGTCATGAGGCCTCAGGAAAGGCCAGTGTCTCCTCGAGTTATGAGGGGCCTCGTTGGATTCCTCTCCATTGGTTCCTGCGTTTTAAATCTTTGTGGAGCGGAGGCCGCAACCTGAGGTTTCCTCTCCAGTAGTGACGTGGTTCTTGAGGTTCCTCTGAAGACTCCAAAGACGAACTGGGCCTTGTCTCGTGTGGAGACATGCTAGTCCTTTTTCCTTCCAAGATGGAGTAGCAGTGTGAGGCTTCCCATCTAGTTGACAGAGAAATCTCAGTCTTTTTCACGAGGCTTTTCCACAGAGCTGTCAAAAGTGCCACCATGGTGTGAGTCGATACAAGTGGTGACTTGCGGGGCACTGCAGGGTAATCACATTCATCTGCATTCGACTGAGACTTTTGAGCCTCTTTTGCTTTGGTGGCTCAACTCCTGGAGTTCCTCTGGAGATTCCTATGGAATCAGTAGCTGTCTCTTATACACATCTAGATGTGTATAAGAGACAGGGTGTGAGTCGATACAAGTGGTGACTTGCGGGGCACTGCAGGGTAATCACATTCATCTGCATTCGACTGAGACTTTTGAGCCTCTTTTGCTTTGGTGGCTCAACTCCTGGAGTTCCTCTGGAGATTCCTATGGAGAGCGCCTCCTCATGAGATGCGACGGATGGCCAAGAATCATTTCTCGACGTAGAACGGAAAGGAACCCTCATCTCACAATAAGAGGGGAGAATGGAGATCCTCTTGAGTACTGAAGGGACCTTCGTTTTTCTCCGCGAGTTTAGACAGTTATGGCAGGAAACCTTCTAACTTGCAGCAAGCGTTTGAAGGACGCTTCCGAGGTTCAAGGGTGAAGGTGTGATTTCCCTCGAGACCCTGCAGCGGATAAGGGCCTCATCTCGCCTGGAGGGGAGAACCTCCTGGTTTTTCCCGAGTTACGGCAGGTTCCTCTCGAGTTACGACGGGGACCTCAGGGACCCGCTCAGGAGGCCTCAGGAAAGGCCAGGGTTCATGTGAGTTGCGAGGGGCTTTTCAGGATTCCTCTCCACTCGGTGCCACATTTTAAATCCTTGAATGGAGCGTAGGCTGCAACCGGAAATTTCCTCGCCACTGCAGACAGGGTTCTTGGGGTTCCTCTGGAGTCTCCACAAGGGAGTCCGTCCTCGTCTCGAGTGGAGACATGCAAGTCCGCACTCCTCCCCAGCTGTAGCAGCAGATTCAAGCTTCCCGTCGAGGTGTCACAGGGATCTGTGTCTTTCCTCAAGGGTTTCCCACAAGGCTGTCACAGTGGCCAACATGGTGGGTGTCGATACTCAGGGTAACATCCGAGGCAGTGCTACGAAATCAGCTTTAGCTGGAGTAGAATGAGTCATAAGGGGGAGTTTCTTTATGGGTGCACGACCCCTAGATTTCATCTCGAAGTTCCTGTAGAGAAGGCCTCCACCTGAGATGCGAACGTATCACCAGGGATCATGTCTCAGTGAAGCATGGAAATACACCCGTCTCGCATTGAGGAGAGTAAAACGGGGCTCCTCTTGAGTTGTGGAGGGACCTTATTGTTTCACTCGAGTGTAGAAGTATATGTCAGAGAACTTCGTGACTTGCAGCATGGGTGTTAAAAACGCCGTCGAGTTTCAAGATGGAAGGTGTGATTTCAATCGAGATTCCGAAGCGGAAATGTCCTCATCTCGCCTGAAGGGGAGAAACCTCAGGTTTTAATCGAGTTGCGGCAGGTGCCACTAGAGTTACGATGGAGACTTCAGGAACCCACTCATGAGGCCTCCGGAAAGGCCAGTGTCTCTCTGAATCGCGAGGGGATTCAAGGAATTATACTTCATGCGTTGCTGCATTCTAAGTCTTTCTCAGGAGCAAAAGCTGCAACCTGAGTTTTCCTCTCCAGTGCTGATATGGTTCTGGAGGTACCTCTTTAGACTTCTCAGGAGAGCCAGGCCTTGTCCCCTGTAGAGACATGCTAGTCCGTTTTCCTCCCGAGCTGTAGTAGCAGTGTGAGGCTACCCAACGAGTTGACACAGGGATCTGAGGCATTCACTTAGGCTTTCCCACAGGGCTGTCACACGTGCCACTTTGGTGTCAGTCGATACAGCAAGGATGCACTTCTTGACTTGCAGCAAGGATGTGAGAGACGCTTTCGAGTTTCAAGAAGGAAGTTGTGATATCCGTCGAGACACCACAGCGGAAAAAGCCCTCAACCCGCCTTCAAGTGAGAACTTTTGGGTTTTTCTCAAGTTGTGTCAGGTTCCCCTCGAGTTAGCATGGAGACTTCAGGGAGACAGTCATGAGGCCCGAGGAAAGGCCAGTGTCTCTTCGAGTTACGAGGGGCCTCGTTGGATTCCTCTCCATTGGTTACTGAGTTCTAAATATTTGATGAGCGGAGGCCGCAACCTGAGGTTTCCTCTCCAGTATTGACTTGGTTCTTGAAGTTCCTCTGGAGACTCCAAAGGCGAACTGGGCCTTGGCTCGTGTGGAGACATGCTAGTCCGTTTTCCTTCCAAGATGGAGTAGCAGTGTGTGTCTTCCCATCTAGTTGACAGAGGAATCTGAGTCCTTCCCACGAGGCTTTCCCACAGAGCTGTCACACGTTCCACCATGGTGTGAGTCGATACACGGGGTGAAATGCGAGGCAATGCAGTGTAATCACATTCATCTGGATTCGACTGAGACTTTTGAGCCTCTTTTGATTTGGTGGCTCGACTCCTGGAGTTCCTCTGGATATTCCTGTGGTGAGCGCCTCCTCATGAGATGTGACGGGATGGCCAACAATCATTTCTCGACGTAGAAGTTAAAGGAATCCTCGTCTCACAATGAGAGGGAAGAATGGGGATCCTCTTTAGTGGATATGTACTCGAGGGGAGACAGATATGTCAGGAAACCTCCTAACTTGCAGCAATCATTTGAAGGACTCTTCCGAGGTTCAAGGCTGAAGGAGAATCATTTCTCGACGAAGAAGGGAAAGGAATTCTCGTCTCACAATGAGAGGGTAGAATGGGGATCCTCTTGAGTTGTGAAGGGACCTTCGTTTTTCTCCTCGAGTGGAGACAGATATGGCAGGAAACCTCCTAACTTGCAGTAAGCTTTTGAAGGACGCTTCCGTGGTTCAAGGGTGAAGATGTGATTTCACTCGAGACCCTGCAGCGGTAAAGGGCCTCATCTCGCCTGGAGGGGAGAACCTCCTGGTTTTTCTCGAGTTACGGCAGGTTCCTCTTGAGTTACGACGGGGACCTCAGGGACCCGCTCAGGAGGCCTCAGGAAAGGCCAGGGTTCATGCGAGTTGCGAGGGGCATTTCAGGGTTCCTCTCCAGTCGGTGCCGCATCTTAAGTCCTTGACTGGAGCTTAGGCTGAAACCGGAAATTTCCTCGCCACTGCAGACAGGGTTCTTGGGGTTCCTCTGGAATCTCCGCATGGGAGTTCATCCTCGTCTCGAGTGGAGACATGCTAGTCCGCACTCTTCCCCAGCTGTAGCAGCAGAGTCAATCTTCCCGTCGAGGTGTCACAGGGATCTGTGTTTTTCTTCAATGCTTTCCCACAAGGCTGTCACAGTGGCCAACATGGTGGGTGTCGATACTCAGGGTAACATCCGAGGCAGTGCTACGAAATCAGCTTTAGCTGGAGTAGAATGAGTCATAAGGGGGTGATTCGGAATGGTTACACGACCCCTAGAGTTCATCTCCACGTTCCTGTAGAGAAGGCCTCCACTTGAGATGTGAACGGAAGGCTGCAACCTGAAATTTCCTCGCCACTGCAGACAGGGTTCTTGGGGTTCCTCTGGAGTCTCCACATGGGAGTCCGTCCTCGTCTCGAGTGGAGACATGCAAGTCCACACTCCTCCCCGTCTGTAGCAGCAGAGTCAAGCTTCCCGTCGAGGTGTCAGAGGGATCTGTGTCTTTCCTCAAGGCTTTCCCACAAGGCTGTCACAGTGGCCAACATGGTGGCGGTCGATGATCAAGGTAACATCCGGGGCAGTGCTACGAAATCAGCTTTAGCTGGAGTAGAATGAGTCCTAAGGGGGTGTTTCGGAATGGTTGCACGACCCCTAGAGTTCATTTCGACGTTCCTGTAGAGAAGGCCTCCACTGGAGATGTGAACGGAACACCAGGGTTCATGTCTCAGTGAAGCATGGAAATACACTCATCTCGCATTGAGGAGAGTGAAACGGGGCTCCTCCTGAGTTGTGGAGGGACCCTATTGTTTCACTCGAGTCTAGAAGGATATGTCAGAGAACTTCTTGACTTGCAGCATGGGTGTTAAAAACGCTTTCGAGTTTCAAGATGGAAGGTGTGATTTCCATCGAGACTCCGCAGCAGAAACGTCCTCATCTCGCCTGGAGGCGAGAAGCCTCAGGCTTTACTCGAGTTGCGGCAGGTGCCTCTCGAGTTATGATGGAGACCTCAGGGACCCACTCAGGAGGCCTCTGCAAAGGCCAGTGTCTCTCTGATTTGCGAGGGTGTTCAAGGGATTACACTTCATGTGTTGCTGCATCCTAAGACTTTGTCAGGAGCAGAAGCTGCAACCTGAATTTTCCTCTCCAGGGCTGATCTGGTTCTGGAGGTTCCTCTGGAGACTTCACAGGGGAGCCAGGCCTTGTCTCGTGTAGAGACACGCTAGTCCGTTTTCCTCCCGAGCTGTAGTAGCAGTGTGAGGCTTCCCATCGTGTTGACACACAGATCTGAGGCTTTCCCACGAGGCTTTCCCACAGAGCTGTCACACGTGCCACCGTGGTGTGAGTCGATACACTGGGTGACATTCGAGGAACTGCAGATTAAACACGTTCATCTAGATTCGACTGAGACTTTTGCTCCTCTTTTTTTTTTACTGGAGACTTCACAGGGGAGCCAGGCCTTGTCTCGTGTAGAGACACGCTAGTCCGTTTTCCTCCCGAGCTGTAGTAGCAGTGTGAGGCTTCCCATCGTGTTGACACACAGATCTGAGGCTTTCCCACGAGGCTTTCCCACAGAGCTGTCACACGTGCCACCGTGGTGTGAGTCGATACACTGGGTGACATTCGAGGAACTGCAGATTAAACACGTTCATCTGGATTTGACTGAGACTTTTGCTCCTCTTTTTTTTCTCTTGCAGACACGAACACTGGAGTCCCTCTCGAGTTTCTTGTGGAGATTTCCTCCTCTTGAGATGCAATGGGAAGGCATGAATCATTTCTCGACTACTCAGGGAAAGGAACCTTCGTCTCTCTCTGAAAAGGGGGAGAATGGGGATCCTCTTCCTTTGTGAAGACACCTTCGTTGTTCTACTCGTTTGGAGACAGATATGTCAGGGAATTTTTTGACCAGCCTCAAGTGTTTGAAGGGATGTGAGGCATTCCTTAGGCTTTCCCACAGGGCTGTCACACGTGCCACCGTGGTGTCAGTCGATACAGAAAGTATGCACTTCTTGACTTGCAGCAAGAATGTGAGACACGCTTTCGAGTTTCAAGAGGGAAGGTTAGATATCCGTCGAGACACCACAGTGGAAAAAGCCCTCATCGCTCCTAGAGGTGAGAATTTCTGGCTGTTTCTCGAGTTGTGGCAGGTTCGCCTCGAATGAGCATGGAGACCTCAGTGACACATTCATGAGGCCTCAGGAAAGGCCAGTGTCTCTTCGAGTTACGAGGGGCCTCGTTTTATTTCTCTCCATTGGTTGCTGCCTTATAAATAATTGTGGAGCGAAGGCCGCAACCTGAGGTTTCCTCTCCAGTAGTGACGTGGGTCTTGAGGTTCCTCTGGAGACTCCAAAGGCGAACAGGGCCTTGGCTCGTGTGGAGACATGCTAGTCCATTTTCCTTCCAAGATGTAGTAGCAGTGTGAGGCTTCCCATCTATTTGACAGAGGAATCTGAATCTTTCCCACGAGGCTTTCCCACAGAGCTGTCACAAGTGCCACCATGGTGTGAGTCGATACACGGGGTGATTTGCGAGGCACTGCAGGGTAATCACATTCATCTGGATTCGACTGAGACTTTTGAGCCTCTTTTGCTTTGGTGGCTTGAATAATGGAGTTCCTCTGGTGATTCCTGTGGAGAGCGCCTCCTCATGAGATGCGACGGGATGGACCAGAATCATTTCTTGACTTAGAAGGGAAAGGAATCCTCGTCACACAATGAGAGGGGAGAATGGGGATCCTCTTGAGTTGTGAAGGGACCTTTGTTTTTCTCCTCAAGTGGAGACAGATATGGCAGGAAACCTCCTAAGTTGCAGTAAGCGTTTGAAGGACGCTTCTGAGGTTCAAAGGTGAAGGTGCAATTTCCCTCAAGACCCTGCAGCGTAAAAGGGCCTCATCTCGCCTGGAGGGGAGATCCTCCTGGTTTATCTCGAGGTACGGCAGGTTCCTCTCGAGTTACGAAGGGGACCACAGGGACCCTCTCAGGAGGCCTCAGGAAAGGCCAGGGTTCATGCGAGATGCGAGGGGCTTTTCAGGATTTCGCTCCAGTCAGTGCCGCATCTTAAGTCCTTGACTGGAGCGTAGGCTGCAACCGGAAATTTCCTCGTCACTGCAGACATGGTTCTTGGGGTTCCTCTGGAGTCTCCACATGTGAGTCCGTCCTCGTCTCGAGTGGAGACATGCAAGTCCGCACTCCTCCCCAGCTGTAGCAGCAGAGTCAAGCTTCCCGTCGAGGTGTCACAGGGATCTGTGTCTTTCCTCAAGGCTTTCCCACAAGGCTGTCACAGTGGCCAACATGGTGGGGGTCGATACTCAGGGTAACATCCGAGGCAGTGCTACGAAATCAGCTTTAGCTGGAGTAGAATGAGTCATAAGGGGGTGATTCGGAATGGTTACACGACCCCTAGATTTCATCTCCACGTTCCTGTAGAGAAGGCCTCCACTTGAGATGTGAACGGAACACCAGGGATCATGTCTCAGTGAAGCATGGAAATACAGTCATCTCGCACTGAGGAGAGTGAAACGGGGCTCCTCCTGAGTTGTGGAGGGACCCTATTGTTTCACTCGAGTTTAGAAGGATATGTCAGAGAACTTCTTGACTTGCAGCATGGGTGTTAAAAACGCTTTCGAGTTTCAAGATGGAAGGTGTGATTTCCATCGAGACTCCGCAGCGGAAATGTCCTCATCTCGCCTGGAGGGGAGAAACCTCAGGCTTTACTCAAGTTGCGGCAGGTGCCTCTTGAGTTACGATGGAGAACTCAGGGACCCACTCATGAGGCCTCCGGAAAGGCCAGTGTCTCTCCGATTTGCGAGGGGATTCAAGGGAATACACTTCATGCGTTGCTGCATCCTAAGTCTTTGTCAGGAGCAGAAGCTGCAACCTGAGGTTTCCTCTCCAGTGCTGATCTGGTTCTGCAGGTTCCCCTGGAGACTTCACAGGGGAGCCAGGCCTTGTCTCGTGTAGAGACACGCTAGTCCGTTTTCCTCCCGAGCTGTAGTAGCAGTGTGAGGCTTCCCATCGTGTTGACACACAGATCTGAGGCTTTCCCACGAGGCTTTCCCACAGAGCTGTCACACGTGCCACCGTGGTGTGAGTCGATACACTGGGTGACATTCGAGGAACTGCAGATTAAACACGTTCATCTAGATTCGACTGAGACTTTTGCTCCTCTTTTTTTTTTATCAGGGACCCACTCATGAGGCCTCCGGAAAGGCCAGTGTCTCTCCGATTTGCGAGGGGATTCAAGGGAATACACTTCATGCGTTGCTGCATCCTAAGTCTTTGTCAGGAGCAGAAGCTGCAACCTGAGGTTTCCTCTCCAGTGCTGATCTGGTTCTGCAGGTTCCTCTGGAGACTTCACAGGGGAGCCAGGAATTGTCTTGTGTGAAGACATTCTAGTCCGTTTTCCTCCCGAGCTGTAGTAGCAGTGTGAGGCTTCACATCATGTTGACACAGAGATCTGAGGCTTCCCAAGAGGCTTTCCCACAGAGGCTGTCTCTTATACACATCTTTCAAGGGTGAAGGTGTGATTTCCCTCAAGACCCTGCAGCGATAGAGGGCCTCATCTCGCCTGGAGGGGAGAACCTCCTGGTTTTTCTCGAGTTACGGCAGGTTCCTCTCGAATTAAGACGGGGACCTCTGCGACCCGCTCAGGAGGCCTCAGGAAAGGCCAGGGTTCATGCGAGTTGCGAGGCGCTTTTCATGATTCCTCTCCAGTCGATGCCCCATCTTAAGTCCTTGACTGGAGCGTTGTTTGCAACCTGAAATTTCCTCGCCACTGCAGACAGGGTTCTTGGGGTTCCTCTGGAGTCTCCACATGGGAGTCTGTCCTCGTCTCGAGTGGAGACATGCAAGTCCGCTCTCCTCCCCAGCTGTAGCAGGAGAGTCAAGCTTCCCGTCGAGGTGTCACAGGGATCTGTTTCTTTCCTCAAGTCTTTCCAACAAGGTTTTCACCGTGGCCAACATGGTGGGGGTCGATACTCAGTATAACATCCGAGGCAGTGCTACGAAATCAGCTTTAGCTGGAGTAGAATGAATCATATGGGAGTGTTTCGGAATGGTTGCAGGACTCCTAGATTTCATCTCGACGTTCCCACAGAGAAGGCCTCCACTTGAGATGCGAACAGAACACCAGGAATCATGTCTCGTCGATGCATGGAAATACACTCATCTCACATTGAGGAGAGTGAAACGGGGCTACTCTTGAGTTGTGGAGGGACCCTGTTGTTTCACCCGCGTCTAGAAGGATATGTCAGAGAACTTCTTGACTTGCAGCATGGGTGTTAAAAACGCTTTCGAGTTTCAAATGGAAGGTGTGATTTCCATCGAGACTCTGCAGAGGAAATGTCCTCATCTCGCCTGGAGGGGAGAAACCTCAGGCTTTACTCGAGTTGCGGCAGGTGCCTCTCGAGTTATGATAGAGACCTCAGGGACCCACTCATGAGGCCTCCGGAAAGGCCAGTGTCTCTCCGAGTTGCGAGGAGACTCGAGGGATTCCTCTCCTTTCGATGCTCATGCCTAAGTTTTTGTGAGGAGCAAAGGCTGGAACCTAAACTTTCCTCTCCAATGCTGACATTGTTCTTAAGTTTCCCTGCAGTCTCCACAGGGAAGTCAGGCCTTTTCTCATGTGAAGAAATGCTAGTTTGCTTTCCTTTCAAGCGTCAGTAGTAGTTTGAGGCTTCGCATCGAGTTGACACAGGGATCTGAGGCATTCCCTTTGGCTTCCCCACAGGGCTGTCACACGTGCCACCGGGGTGTCAGTCAATACAGAAAGGATGCACTTCTTGACTTGCAGCAAGGATGTGAGAGACGCTTTCGAGTTTCAAGAGGGAAGGTGTGATGTCCGTCGAGACACCACAGCGGAAAAAGCCCTCATCGCGCCTAGAGGTGAGAACTTCTGGGTTTTCCTCGAGTTGTGGCAAGTTACCCTCGAGTTAGCATGGAGACCTCATGGACACAGTCATGAGGCCTCCGGAAAGGCCAGTGTCTCTTCGAGTTACGAGGGGCCTCGTTGGATTCCTCTCCATTGGTTGCTGCATTCTAAATTTTTGTGGAGCGAAGGCCACAACCTGAAGTTTCCTCTCCATTGTGACGTGGTTCTTGAGGTTCCCCTGGAGACTCCAAAGGCGAACTGGGCCTTGTCTCATGTGGAGACATGCTAGTCCGTTTTCCTCCCAAGATGAAGCAGCAGTGTGAGGCTTCCCATCTAGTTGACAGAGGAATCTGAGACTTTCCCACGAGGCTTTCCCACAGAACTGTCACACGTGCCACCATGGTGTGAGTCGATACACGAGTTGACTTGAGAGGCACTCCAGGGTATTCACATTCATTTGGATTCGACTGAGACTTTTGAGCCTCTTTTGGTTTGGTGACTCGACTCCTGGAGTTTCTCTGGAGATTCCTGTGGAAAGCGCCTCCGCTTGATATGCGACGGGATGGCCAAGAATCATTTCTCGACGTAAAAGGGAAAGGAACCCTCGTTTCACAATGAAGAGAGGAGAATGGGGATACTCTTGAGTTGTGAAGGGACCTTCGTTTTTCTCCTCGAGTGGAGACAGATATGGCAAGGCTTCCCATCGAGTTGACACAGGGATCTGAGGCATTCCCTTAGGCTTTCCCACAGGGCTATCACACGAGCCACCGGGGTGTCAGTCGATACAGCAAGGATGTACTTATTGTCTTGCAGCAAGGATGTGAGAGACGCTTTTGAGTATCAAGAGGGAAGGTGTGATTTCCGTCAAGACACCACAGCGGAAAAAGCCCTCATCGCGCCTAGAGATGAGAACGTCTGGGTTTTCCTCGAGTTGTGGCAGGTTCCCCTCGAGTTAGCCTGGAGACCTCAGGGACACAGTCATGAGGCCTCAGGAAAGGCCAGTGTCTCTTCGAGTTACTAGGGGCCTCGTTGGATTCCTCTCCATTGGTTGCTGCATTCTAAATTTTTGTGGAGCGAAGGCCACAACCTGAAGTTTCCTCTCCATTGTGACGTGGTTCTTGAGGTTCCTCTGGAGACTCCAAAGGCGAACTGGGCCTTGTCTCATGTGGAGACATGCTAGTCCGTTTTCCTCCCAAGATGGAGTAGCAGTGTGAGGCTTCCCATCTAGTTGAGAGAGGAATCTGAGTCTTTCCCACGAGGCTTTCCCACAGAGCTGTCACACGTGCCACCATGGTTTGAGTCCATACTCGGGGTGACTTGCGAGGCACTGCAGGGTAATCACATTCATCTGGATTCGATGGAGACTTTTGAGCCTCTTTTGGTTTGGTGGCTCGACTCCTGGAGGTCCTCTGGGGATTCCTGTGGAGAGCGCCTCCTCTTGAGATGCGACGGGATGGCCAAGAATCATTTCTCGCCGTAGAAGGGAAAGGAACTCTGGTCTCACAATGAGGAGGGGAGATTGGGGATCCTCTTGAGTTGTGAAGGGACCCTCGTTTTTCTCCTCGAGTGGAGACAGATATGGCAGGAAACCAGGAGCAGTGTGAGGCTTCCCATCTAGTTGACAGAGGAATCTGAGTCTTTCCCACGAGGCTTTCCCACAGAGCTGTCACACCTGCCACCATGGTGTGAGTCGATACACGGGGTGACATGCGAGGCACTGAAGGGTAATCACATACATCTGGATTCGACTGAGACTTTTGAGCCTCTTTTGCTTTGGTGGCTCGAATCCTGGAGTTCCTCTGGAGATTCCTGTGGAGAGCGCCTCCTCATGAGATGTGACGGGATGGCCAAGAATCATTTCTCGACGTAGAAGGGAAAGGAATCCTCGTCTCACAATGACAGGGGAGATTGAGGATCCTCTTGACTTGTGAAGGGACCTTCGTTTTTCTCCTCGAGTGGAGACAGATATAGCAGGAAACCCCCTAACTTGCAGCAATCGTTTGAAGCACACTTCCGAGGTTCAAGGGTGAAGGTGTGATTTCCCTCGAGACCCTGCAGCGGAAAAGGGGCTCATCTCCCCTGGAGGGGAGAACCTCCTGGTTTTTCTCGAGTTACGGCAGGTTCCTCTCGAGTTAAGATGGGGAACTGAGGGACCCGCTCAGGAGACCTCAGGAAAGGCGAGGGTACATGCGAGTTGCGAGGGTCTTTTCAGGAATTCTCTCCAGTCGGTGCCGCATCTTTAATCCTTGACTGGAGCATAGGCTGCAACCTGAAATTTCCTCGCAGCTGCAGACACGGTACTTGGGGTTCCTCTGGAGTCTCCACATGGGAGTCCGTCCACGTCTCAAGTGGAGACATGCAAGTCCGCACTCCTCTCCAGCTGTAGCAGAAGAGTCAAGCTTCCCGTCGAAGTGTCACAGGTATCTGTGTCTTTCCTCAAGGCTTTCCCACAAGGCTGTCACAGTGATCAACATGGTGGGAGTCGGTACTGAGGATGACATCCGAGGAAGTGCTACTAAATCAGCTTTAGCTGAAGTAGAATGAGTCATAAGGGGATGTTTCCGAATGGTTGGACGACCCCTAGAGTTCATCTCCACGTTCCTGTAAAGAAAAGCTCCACTTGAGATATGAAAGGAACACCAGGGATCATGTCTCAGTGAAGCATGGAAAAACAATCATCTCGCATTGAGGAGAGTGAAACGGGGCTCCTCTTGAGTTGTGGAGGGACCCTAATGTTTCACTCGAGTCTAGAAGGATATGTCAGAGAATTTCTTGACTTGCAGCATGGGTGTTAAAAACGCTTTCGAGTTTCAAGATGGAAGGTGTGATTTCCATCGAGACTCTGCAGAGGAAATGTCCTCATCTGGCCTGGAGGGGAGAAACCTCACGCTTTACTCGAGTTGCGACAGGTGCCCCTCGAGTTACGATGGAAACATCAGGGACCCACTCATGAGGCCTGCGGAAAGGACAGTGTCTTTCTGATTTGCGAAGATATGCAAGGGATTACACTTCAAGCGTTGCTGCATCCTAAGTCACGCTTTACTCGAGTTGCGACAGGTGCCCCTCGAGTTACGATGGAAACATCAGGGACCCACTCATGAGGCCTGCGGAAAGGACAGTGTCTTTCTGATTTGCGAAGATATGCAAGGGATTACACTTCAAGCGTTGCTGCATCCTAAGTCATTCTCAGGAGCAGAAGCTGCAACCTGAGGTTTCCTTCCCTGTGCTGATGTGGTTCTGGAGGTTCCTCTGGAGATTTCACAGGGGAGCCAGGCCTTGTCTCGTGTAGAGACATGCTTGTCCGTTTTCCTCCCCAGCTGTAGTAGCAGTGTGAGGCTTCCCATCGTGTTGACACAGAGATCTGAAGCTTTCCCACAGAGCTGTCACACGTAAGCTCCAGGGATTCCTCTCCTTTCGGTGCTGCTGCCTAAGTGTTTGTAAGGAGCAAAGGGTGGAACCTGAAGTTTCCTCTCCACAGCTGACATGGTTCTTAAGGTTCCCTGCAGTCTCTCCAGGGGAGTCAGGCCTTTTCTCGTGTGGAGAAATGCTAGTTTGCTTTCCTTTCAAGCGGTAGTAGTAGTGTGAGGCTTCCCATCGAGTTGACAGAGGAATCTGAGTCTTTCCCACAAGGCTTTCCCACAGAGCTGTCACACATGCCACCATGGTGTGAGTCGATACACGGGGTGACTTGCGAGGCACCGCAGGGTAATCACATTCATCTGGATTCGACTGAGAGTTATAAGCATCTTTTGCTTTGGTGGCTCAACTCCTGGAGTTTCTCTGGAGATTCCGGTAGAGAGCGCCTCCTCATGAGATGGAACGTGATGGCAAGGAATGATTTCTCGACGTAGAAGGGAAAGGAATCCTCATTTCACAATGAGAGGGGAGAATGAGGATCCTCTTGAGTTGTGAAGGGACCCTCGTTTTTCTCTTCGAGTGGAGACAGATATGGCAGGAAACCTCCTAACTTGCAGCAAGCGTTTGAAGGACTCTTCCGAGGTTCAAGGGTGAAGGTCTGATATGCCTCGAGACCCTGCAGCCGAAAAGGGCCTCATCTCGCCTGAACGGGAGAACCTCCTGGTTTTTCCCGAGTTACGGCAGGTTCCTCTCGAGTTACGACGGGAACCTCAGGGACCCGCTCAGGACGCCTCAGGAAAGGCCAGGGTTCATGCGAGTTTCGAGGGGCTTTTCAGGATTCCTCTCCAGTCGGTGCCGCATCTTAAGTCCTAGACAGGAGCGTAGGCTGCAACCTGAAATTTCCTCGCCACTGCAGACAGTGTTCTTGGGGTTCCTCTGGAGTCTCCAAAGGGGAGTCCGTCCTCTTCTCGAGTGGAGAAATGCAAGTCCGCACTCCTCCCCAGCTGTAGCAGCAGAGTCAAGCTTCCCATCGAGGTTTCACAGGAATCTGTATCTTTCCTCAAGGCTTTCCCAGAAGGCTGTCACAGTGGCCAAAATGGTGGGGGTCGATACGCCGGGTAACATCCGAGGCAGTGTTACGGAATCAGCTTTAGCTGGAGTAGAATGAATCATATGGGGGTGTTTAGAAATTGTTGCACGACCCCTAGAGTTTATTTCGTCGTTCCTGTAGAGATGGCCTCCACTTGAGATGTGAAAGGAACACGAGGGATCATGTCTCAGTGAAGCATGGAAATACACTCATCTCACATTGAGGAGAGTGAAATGGGGCTCCGCTTGAATTGTGGAGGGACCCTATTGTTTCACTTGAGTCTAGAAGGATATGTAAGAGAACTTCTTGACTTGCAGCATGGATGTTAAAAACGCTTTCGAGTTTCAAGATGGAAGGTGTGATTTCCATCGAGACTCTGCAGCAGAAATGTCCTCATCTCGCCTGGAGGGGAGAAACCTCAGGCTTTACTCGAGTTGCGGCAGGGGCCTCTCGAGTTACGATGGAGAATTCAGGGACCCACTCATGAGGCCTCCGGAAAGGCCAGTGTCTCTCCCATTTGCGAGGAGATTCAAGGGATTACACTTCATGTGTTGCTGCATCCTAAGTCTTTCTCAAGAGCAGAAGCTGCAACCTGAGGTTTCCTCTCCTGTGCTGATCTGGTTCTGGAGGTTCCTCTGGAGACCTCACAGGGGAGCCAGGCCTTGTCTCGTGTAGAGACATGCTAGTCCGTTTTCCACCCGAGTTGTAGTAGCAGTGTGAGGCTTCCCATCGTGTTGACACACAGATCTGAGGCTTTCCCACAGAGCTGTCACACGTGCCAACGTGGTGTGAGTCCATACACTGGGTGACACTGAAGGAACTGCAGTTTAAAAACGTTCATCTGGATTCGAATGAGACTTTTGCTCCTCTTTTTTTTTTTCTTGCAGGCCCGAACCCTGGAGTTCCTCTCGAATTTCCTGTGGAGATTGCCTCCTCTTGAGATGCAATGGGAAGGCATGAATCATTTCTCGACCACTCAGGGAAAGGAACCCTCGTCTCTCACTGAAGAGGGGGAGAATGGGGATCCTCTTCCTTTGTGAAGATACCTTCATTGTTCTACTCGATTGGAGACAGATATGTAAGGGAATCTTTTGACTAGCCTCAAGTGTTTGAACGACGCCTCCCAAGTTCAAGAGGGAAGATGTGACTTCCCTTGAGACCCTTCAGCCAAAAAGGACCTCATCTCGCCCGGAGGGCAGAAC
>SJYX01005104.1:0-49623 GCA_006410675.1 Oreotragus oreotragus
AAATAAAGTCAGGCACTGTTTCCACTGTTTCCCCATCTATTTCCCATGAAGTTATGGGACCAGATGCCATGATTTTAGTTTTCTGAATGTTGAGTTTTAAGCCAACTTTTCCATTCCACTCTCTCACTTTCAAGAGGCTCTTTAGTTCTTCTTTGGTTTCTGCCATAAGGGTGGTGTCATCTGCATATCTGAAGTTATTGATATTTCTCCCACCAATCTTGACTCCAGCCTGTGCTTTCATCCAGCCCAGCATTTCTCATGATGTACTCTACATATAAGTTAAATAAGCAGGTGACAATATACAGCCTTGATGGACTCCTTTCCCAATTTGGAACCAGTCTGTTGTTCCATATCCAGTTCTAATTATTGCTTCTTGACCTACATACAAATTTCTCAGGAGGCAGGTAAGGTGGTCTGGTATTCCCATCTCTTAAAGAATTTTCAAAAGTTTGTTGTTATCCACACAGTCAAAGGATTTGACATAGTCAATAAAGCAGATGTTTTCCTGGAACTCTCTCGCTTTTTTGATTATCCAACAGATGCTGGCAATTTGAGCTCTGGTTCCTCTGCCTTTTCTAAATCCAGCTTGAACATCAGGAAGTTCATGGTTCACGTACTGTTGAAGCCTGGCTTGGAAAATTTTGAGCATTACTTTGCTAGCATGTGAGATGAGTGCAATTGTGTGGTAGTTTGAACATTCTTTGTCATTGCCTTTCTTTGGGATTGGAATGAAAACTGACCTTTTCCAGTCCTGTGGTCACTGCTGAGTTTTCCAAATTTGCTGGCGTATTGAGTGCAGCACTTCCACAGCATCATCTTTTAGGATAAAATAGCTCAGCTGGAATTCCGTCACCTCCACTAGCTTTGTTTGTAGTGATGCTTCCTAAAGCCCACTTGACTTTACATTCCAGGATGTCTGGCTCTAGGTAAGTGATCACATCATTGTGGTTATCTGGGTCATGAAGATCTTTTTTGTATAGTTCTGTGAATCTTGCCACCTCTTCTTAATATCTTCTGCTTCTATTAGGCCCATACTGTTTCTGTCCTTTATTGTGCCCATCTTTGCATAAAATGTTCCCTTGGTATCTCTAATTTTCTTGAAGAGATCTCTAGTCTTTCCCAATCTATTGTTTTCCTCTATTTCTTTGCATTGGTCACTGAGGAAGGTTTTCTTATCTCTCCTTGCTATTCTTTGGAACTCTTAATTCAAATGGGTATATCTTTCAAATATTAAAACAGCAAAATCTGTCAGCAATATTAAAATGTCAGTCTGTGTTGCAGAGCAATCTAAGGCATATCCATATAACAGAATGTTCTGGAGCATTTTGTGTAATGAGGTATTTTCTATAAGTACTCATATGGCACATATCCCAAAGGATGTTAAATGAAGAAGTTTCTGAATCACTAATGTGGTCTCTAATCATTTGTTTCCTTTTTTCTTTTTTTCTTTTCTGGGTGAAAACACACGTCTATTCCTAGATAAACTCTAAATGAAGCAAGAAATGGATAAGGGAAGTGGGGAATTGAAAGTCAGTAATGGGGAATGGAGAGTAACTTACTTTTTACACTTTGAATGTTATTTTCTTTTTCATGAGAATGTTTTATTTATTCAAATAAATAAATTTAAAATAAAAGTGGTCCAGGAAATAGCTTCACCTAGCAGCTCATTTTTTATTCTCTTTGAAAACAGAAAAGTTTCTTCCTGGTCATCAGCTCTCCATTTCCAGCTCTTTTTATCCCACTCTGCTTCAAAGATAAGCCCTTCTAACCTGTTCCCATTCTCTGCTGCCCTCTTCTCCTTTTACCTTCTACCTTTCCCAGCATCAGTGTCTTTTCCAATGGGTCAGCTCTTCACATCAGGTGGTCAAAGCATTGGAGCTTCAGCTTCAGCATCAGTCCTTCAAATGATTATTCAGGATTGATTTCCTTTAGGATTGACTGGTTTTGATCTCCTTGCAGTCCAAGGGACTCTCAAGAGTCTTCTTCAACACCACAGTTCAAAGGCATCAATTCTTCGATGCTCATCCTTCTTTATGGTCCAACTCTCCAATCCATGCATGATTACTGGAAAAACCATAGCTTTGACTAGGTGGGCCTTTGTCACCAAAGTGTTTGCTTTTTAATATGCTGTCTAGGTTTGTCATAGCTTTCCAAGGAGCAAGCATCTTTTAATTTCATGGCTGCAGCAACCCTTTAAGTTGGCTAAAAACTGAATCTACTCAAAGGCAGAAAAAAAATTCAGTGATATTGCAACTCAGAAAAAAACAATGTTTCCTGCAGTTTGAACTTTAAGTCCTTTTGTGTGATTCTTCAATTCATACTTTCTATTCACACTTTTCATCTCACATTCCCTGCACACCTGAGCCTTTGCCAGCTTCAGAAGAGGTCATTTCCCCAGCTCTTGGCACCCCAGATTTCCACCCAGCTTCAATTTCCTTCAAAAACTGTTGGACACATTGACATGTTGACAGAAGTTGACATGTTGAAAACACTGATAGGTTTTTTAAGAGTAACCCCCTTAAGAAGTGGGATGTGTATGTTCAGTCACTCAGTGTCCAACTCTTTGTGACCCCATGGGCTGTAGCCTGTCACGCTCCTCTGTCCGTGGAATTTTTCAGGCAAGAATATTGGAGTGGGTTTCACTCTAGGGGATCTTCCTGACACAGGGATCAAACCCATGTCTCCTGCATTGGCAGGTGGATTCTTTACCACTGAGCCACTAGGGAAGCCGGAAGTGGGACAGCACAGCCAAAATGACTTATGTTCCTATGAAAATGTAGAGGTGATCTTCTTTCCTTGCACAAATTTTGAATGAGAATTGCCTCTAAGTGCAAAGCTGAGCTGAGTTCCCACTTACTAGATGAAGAATCCAACTCTTTTACGTTTATAGCTGAAATAATTATAGCTTGCCTTTCTCATAATATCCTCAAATAAAGAGAAGTGATTATTCTCTGCCTGGGAATTTCCTTTGCTTTTCTGGATACTATGTGAACCACAACACTCCATGCTTATGTTCATCATTTTCTAAGGAATCCATAACTCTTAGGATAATACAGGATGAAAACCAGAGCTCTCAAAGTTAGCCCCAAAATAAATTGAACCTACAAAGAAACAGAGAATGAATGGCCCTGGAATAAAGCCTTCATCCATCTGACATACATATCTGCCTCCTGGAATAGCTGAACAGAATTCATACCTGGACTTCCTGCTTCCAGGGCCAGGAATATAGAATATATTTATAGATGTATAGAATGTAGACTATATTCTATAGCCAGCTACAGAATAGCTCCACTACCCCTTGCCATCATCTGTTACTCCATCAGTCATCCTTGATGTCATCTTCCTTTCACAGTCTACACCTGACAGCTTTCTCACTCTGTTATAGCTCACTCCAGTTGCAACTTTTCATTAAAAATATTCATCAACTGTTGGGTACTAGAGAGCAAACATACAGGAGACAGTGTTTATCCTAAAGGAATACACAGAGCTGTGAGAATTCAAACAAATAAGAAAATAAGAATAATTTAAAGAAATAAGTTTCATATGTTAACATATACTGTTATATAACCTTACTTTCCCAGCCCCCAAAAGCCTCAGTCTTATCTTCTCAAATGCATTATAATCTATTTTTGTGCAGGAATCACAAAAAACCTAAAACAGTTTTCTTGAACAACTTTTGAAAGACTGGATGAAATGCAATTTTCTTTGGCATTATTATTAATATTTTAGTACAATGCTGGGTAGAAAAGAATCATTTCTTTAACTACTGAATGCAGTATACTATATGTAATTTAACTGACTTATAATTTGAGCATATGTACTGTACTGGTTTGCTAGGGCCACCATAACAAAATACCACAGACTAGGTGGCTTAAGGGCTTCCCAGGTGGCACAAGTGGTATCCTGCCAGCTCAAGAGATGCAAGAGACTTGAGTTCGACCCCTGGGTCAGGAAGATCCCCTAGAGAAGGAAATGGCAACCCACTCCAGTATTTCTTGCTTGGAAAATTCCAGGGACAGAAGAGCCTAGTGAGCTATAGTCCATGGGGACACAAAGAGCTGGACACAGCTGAGCATGCACATGCCACACCAGGTGGCTTAAACAACGGAGATTTGTCTTCTCACAGTGCTGGTGGCTGGAAAGTCCCAAATCAAGGAATCAGCAGGTTTGGGTTTTTTTGAGGCCTCTCTCCTAGGTTGTGGATGGTCACTGTGTCGCCCATGACCTCTGCGCTGCACACACATGTCTGTGTCCTGATCTCCCTTCCATGTAAGAACATCAGTCATACTAGGGTCGTCGTGGTGGTTTAGTCGCTAAGTCGTGTCTGACTCTTTGTGACCTCACAGACTGAAGCCCACCAGGCTCCTCTGTCCATGGGATTCTCCAGGCAAGAATACTGGAGTGGGTTGCCATTTNAGGGTCGTCGTGGTGGTTTAGTCGCTAAGTCGTGTCTGACTCTTTGTGACCTCACAGACTGAAGCCCACCAGGCTCCTCTGTCCATGGGATTCTCCAGGCAAGAATACTGGAGTGGGTTGCCATTTCCTTCTCCAGAGGATCTTCCTGACCCAGGGATTGAACCTGGGTCCCCTGCATTGCAGGCAGATTCTTCACCAACTGAGCATATACAGACCCCATATGACCTCATTTTTACTTTCATTAACTCTTTAAAGGTGAAAAAGGTAAACTTGTATCTCCAAATTAGGTACTGAGAATTCATTTTTAGGAGTCAGAACTTCAACATGAATTTGGAGGGGGCATGGTTAAGCCCATAAAATTTACTGAGATACACTAGACTCTCACTATAACACTGTCCTTTAGGACTATGTCATGGAATAACTAGGTGAAACTTTACAATAAATTTCTTTTCACAGGTTTATAAAATGTTTTATGTGTAGAATTTCACTGAATTCTACACAGAAAGTATAAGTGTGGCAATGTTTCAGTTTATGATCTTTTGATAAGTTGTTTGCAAAAAAAAAGTCACAGTACTTCTGCTCTCTACAACCATGCCCTTCTGTGGTGCCTTCTCAAAAGGCTTTTAGCCATACGTCCCACCTTGACCAATTAGATGTTAGTAAATGTGACATAAGCAGAGGTTCAAAAATTGCTTGTGCATTGGGACATGTCCTTTGATGTTCCTAGAACCTCTTCAACCATGTGAATGAGCCCAAAGAGCCTTCTGGACAATGAGAAACAGACAGCACATTGGCCCTCATCACTCCAGCCAGCCACACACCAAACCCCAGAGCAGAACCAACTAATGTGACTGCATTTACCTGGGTGAGCCCAGCTCAGATCAGCACAAAACCTCCCAGTTGATCTTAGCCCAAACTACCAACCCACTGATTCATAAGGTAACTGTCACTGTTTTAAGCAAGTAAGTTTTGAAGGAGTTTGTTACAAAAAAAAAAAAGAAGGAATATAATGAAAATCTCAGAAACTTAGAACTTATTTTAACACAAATTAATAGAATTAATATTTGCATGTTAAAACACCAAAAACAATTGTCTTCAGAGACTAAAATAAAAATCCTCCCAAAGTCAACTGACACTGTAGTAAGTCAGCTACATGATGGCAAAGACATATTAGCATCAGGCACAGGCAGAGAATGTTATCAAAATGATGTCAGAATAACTCAAAAGAGAACATTAAGGCAGATGGAGTCAAATCACAGCTGCTACAGTGAAACATAACCCCGTGCTGTAGGATTCCCTTGTGAAATGAGATAAATTAAAACTAATTTGGGTGAAGACTGATACAGTTCCACGGTAGAAATTGTGCTATGCTAAGTCACTTCAGTTGTGTCCAACTGTTTGAGACCCCATGGACTGTAGCCCACCAGGCTCCTCTGTCCATGGCATTCTCCAGGCAAGAATACTGGAGTGGGNAAAAAGTTTTGTCAGAAAATTGTTATCAAGACATTCTTGATTCAAATGTTAACAGGAATCAACTATTTATAATGAGTATTTCTACTTTTCTTTTGGAAGGACAAAAAGTGAAAGTCACTCAGTTATGTCCAACTCTTTGCAACCCCATGGACTATACAGTCCATGAAATTCTCCAGGCCAGAATACTGGAGTGGGTAGCCTTTTCCTTCTCTAAGGGGCCTTCCCAACCCAGGGATTGAACCCAGGTCTTCCACATTGCAGGTGAATTCTTTACTAGCTGAGCCACAAAGGAAGTCCACACAGTTCAGAAATCTTTAGTCTTACTGAAAGGTAGTAGTTACTCCTTACGCTCTTCAGTGATGTTAAGTACAAGAACACACTAACGTGGAAAGTATATATTATTCAACATGCTTTCCATGTAAAATCTTTGAGATTTAAGTAGAAGATATTCCTTTCATTTAATCAACAAAATTGTTGAGAGTCGACTATGTGCCAGTTACTATAGACAATCTTGGGGGAAATGTACAAAAGATGATCCTATTCCACTGAAGCTCAATGGTCTCATGTGGAAATATAAATAATGACAACCCAACAAAATACTATCACAGGCAGTTCTTCTTTTGCACAGTCCTATGAAACAGTAAAAATATTTGTGCAAGCCGAAATCATGCAGATAAACCTTAATCAATAGGAAACGTTTCAATTTTTCTGTGACCAGTCTATTTTTTTCTCAAAATAATAAGGCTATCTTACTGTTGGTTACCTATAAACATATAGGTAATTGAAAAAATATAAAATCAATATTTATTTAGTACACTGTCATGCTACATACCAGACATCTTGAGAACTAAAGTCTTTCATCTCATTTTAAGAAATTGTCCAAGTAGTTTAAACAGTGCTTTCCTTTCTCTGATTGATATGGAGCAAGGATCTGTTTAATGTCATGGTCAGTTGCCATATTCCCTTCTAAGTGTGAATCAACTTCCAACATTTTATCCTTTTTGCTTTCAATGTCATGAAACTTCTTCAAGAATTCCTTTCATGTAAAGTACTCTTTTGCCATTGTCACCCCTTCTAGGACATATCCATCCTTTCCTCCTCACCACTTTCCTCATTTATGTTCATCAGTTCACCTTTACTGAATCTCTTGCCGCTACATCTAGAGTGTCTCGAATGGCGGCCATGTTCTACGCTTAATGGTCAACTCTTTCCGCTATAATACTATTCTCAATTCCAGTTTCATTTAAAGCATTATCCCTTTTTATTTCTTTCCTACACTTTCATTATTGATGACCAATCCCACTTTGGTTATTGATAATCCCCCACTTTCATTATCCATTATGTGAAATACCATGTGAGTTTATCCCTTCAAAACAAGAAGCCAATCAAACTACATGCTTTGCCGTCTCTTCAGAACTGAATAAGAGATATGTAATGACCTATCACTGAGACTTCCCTGGAGGCCCAGTGGGCTTCCCTAGTGGTTGAGACAGTAAAGCATCCATCTGCAATGTAGGAACCCACGTTCAGTCCCTAGGTCGGGAAGATACCCTGGAGAAGGGCATGGCAACCCAATCCAGTATTCTTGCTTGAGAAACCCCATGAACAGAGGAGAATGGTAAGTTATGGTTCATGGGATCACAGAGAGTCAAACACAACTGAGCAACAAACACACAGAATGACCTATTACCAACAGATTTTAAAAGAAACAACATAACTGGTCACTGATCATAATGCATGTATATTATTCAAAACGTGATTTGCACATTGAAGAATTAGCAGCAAAGGTTGTACACTATACAACTACTCATAGTTGAGCTACCCTAGTAACTGAACTTTGAACTGTTTTGTTGAGGGACTGGTGTGGCTTAAATAAACCATAGTAACTGAATTTATGCATGAAGGAATGATGAAAATCAACAACTGCCTAGACAGAAAGACATGGAGACTTTAACAAATAATTAAAAACATAGTGTCCAGGGAGGGCCAGTCTAGCTGTAACCAAGTTTGTAGAAGGAAAACAGGGGTCATGAGCATAAAATCCCAAGTAACCACTGATGCCCTGTCTGCAAGGACACTATACCTAACTTCATCCTTATCTTACCTAGTTCCTTCCGTATTTTACCAAAGGTTGCCGAGACATCAAAACTGCTGACCCTACATCACCCTTAATTTCATCATTTTAACCTGACCTTTCTGCTGAGTCTGAGAATTCTGGTGACCATTTTCTCTTCAGTGCCAGCATGTAGCTTCCTCCGTACAGCCAGCTGGAAATGATAGCAGAATTCAATCTGGAGCTGTCTCAACTTTTTCGATACGGAAAATTCTTTTGCTTCTACCCCAGTGTAAAGGGGCTTTCCAGGTGGCACTAGGTGGAACCCACCCATCAATGTAAGAGACATAATAGAGACATGGGATTGATCCCTGGGTTAGGAAGATCCCCTGGAGGAGAGCATGACAACCCACTCCAGTATTCTTGCCTGGAGAATCCCATGGACAGANAACCCACCCATCAATGTAAGAGACATAATAGAGACATGGGATTGATCCCTGGGTTAGGAAGATCCCCTGGAGGAGAGCATGACAACCCACTCCAGTATTCTTGCCTGGAGAATCCCATGGACAGAGGCGCCTGGTGGGCTACAGTCCATAGCATTGCACAGAGTCTGACACTAATGAAGCGACTTAGCATACAGCAACAATGTAATGAGAACCATGGACACTAACAATAAGTGTTGTCATCCCTATCTGACTCTGGACATTGAGTGAAAGAGTGAAAAGGCTGGTGGACTCAGTCAAGCTGTGTGTTTCAGTTCCTAGTCCACCAAATACTATGCTTGAGCAATTCATTTCACTTCCCTGAGTCTAAGTTGCCAAAAGATAAAAAGATCTCAGACTTCTCAGACATACTTCTCTAAATGCTATGCCTATCTGTGGTTTATCATGTGTTTTCTCAAAGATTACATCTCATCTGTAAGCATGAAACAAGAGAGAAAAAGAAAAATGAAAAAGTTAAATAGAATACACATGCTCTTAAGAATTGATGACGACTCCTTAGACAGCTATGTTCAGAAGCAATGGCTCTTTCTCCAGAATAATCTTGTTGAAGAGTTCTGGTAGTTTTCCTTTCCCCAAACTTCCAAGCAGCTGAGTCTAATGTTCTATACAGTAGTGAAGTTCTCACTTAGCTCTCAAATTGCCTCCAACAAAATGCAATTGCAGCTTCCTACTACAAACTCCAGTTCTTTCCACAGACTAGACCAAGATATTTTCCACCTAGTATTAAAAAGATTAATTATGAGGAAAATATATAAATGGTACCATTTAAGAGACAAAGGAAAAGAAACAAATGATTTGAGATAAATAAAGATTGAGGTTTTTCAGAAGAATGTGAGAGACTAAATTCATGTGAAACTGTAGTGAAAATGAGGAATAAGAATAAAATTAATTTGGAGAATATATAGGAGCAGAAAAATCTAAGGTGGAAGTGGTGATATGTGAATAAGGACTACAGATGGTTATTCAAAATCTAACTCTCTGTCTTAAAAATCTCCCAGATCATTGTGTGTGTGTGTGTGTGTGTGTGCACACGCACAAGCCCATGTGTGCTCAGTTGTTCAGTTATGTCCGACTCTTTGTGACCTCATGGACTGTAGCTTGCCAGACTCCTTTATCCATGGGATTTCTCAGGCAAGAATACTGGAGTGGGTTGCCATTTCCTTCTACAGAGGATTTTCTCAACCCAGGGATCAAACCTGATTCTCCTGCATCTCCTACACTGCACATGAATTCTTTATGGAGGTCATTATACTACTATCTTTATATTAGATAGTGAACTTCCTGAGTTCAAGCTGGTTTTAGAAAAGGCAGGGAACCAGAGATCAAAGCCAACATCCACTGGATCATGGAAAAAGCAAGAGAGTTCCAGAAAAACATCTATTTCTGCTTTATTGACTATGCCAAAGCCTTTGACTGTGTGGATCACAATAAACTGTGGAAAATTCTGAGAGAGATGGGAATATCAGACCACCTAACCTGCCTCTTGAGATATCTGTATGCAGGTCAGGAGGCAACAGTTAGAACTGGACATGGAACAGCAGACTGGTTCCAAATAGGAAAAGGAGTACATCAAGGCTGTATATTGTCACCCTGCTTATTTAACTTATATGCAGAGTACATCATGAGAAACGCTGGACTGGAAGAAACACAAGCTGGGATCAAGATTGAGGGGAGAAATATCAATAACCTCAGATATGCAGATGACACCACCCTTATGGCAGAAAGTGACGAGGAACTAAACAGCCTCTTGATGAAAGTAAAAGAGGAGAGTGAAAAAGTTGACTTAAAGCTCAACATTCAGAAAACGAAGATCATGGCATCTGGTCCCATCACTTCATGGGAAATAGATGGGGAAACAGTGGAAACAGTGTCAGACTTTTTTTTTTTGGGCCCCAAAATCACTGCAGATGGTGATTGCAGCCATGAAATTAAAAGACACTTACTCCTTGGAAGAAAAGTTATGACCAACTTAGATAGCATATTCAAAAGCAGAGACATTACTTTGCCGACTAAGGTCCGCCTAGCCAAGGCTGTGGTTTTTTCCTGTGGTCATGTATGGATGTGAGAGTTGGACTGTGAAGAAAGCTGAGTGCCGAAGAATTGATGTTTTTGAACTGTGGTGTTGGAGAAGACTCTTGAGAGTCCCTTTGACTGCAAGGAGATCCAACCAGTCCATTCTGAAGGAGATCAACCCTGGGATTTCTTTGGAAGGAATGATCCTAAAGCTGAAACTCCAGTACTTTGGCCACCTCATGAGAAGAGTTGACTCATTGGAAAAGACTCTGATGCTGGGAGGGATTGGGGGCAGGAGGAGAAAGGGACGACCGAGGATGAGATGGCTGGATGGCATCACGGACTCGATGGACGCGAATCTGAGTGAACTCCAGGAGTTGGTAATGGACAGGGAGGCCTGGCGTGCTGCAATTTATGGGGTCGCAAAGAGTTGGACACGACTGAGTGACTGAACTGAACTGAACTGAGGTTAGAATCCAAAAAACAGAAAGCTCAAGGCATTACCCTTGGCTGTGTCTACATACATATATAATGCACTTTGAAAATTCAAGGAAAAATAGGCATTTGAAACAAGCAACTAGAGTTGGACAGGTTTGGTAATCCCACATAATGAGCTAACCATAGCCACAGAACTAAAGACATTTTTCTCTTCAAAAGGAAATCTTGATTTGAGGAATTTTCTCAAGACTACAGCAACAAAGATGGTATATAAAATTTGCTCTTTTTTTTTTCATTGTATATTTTTCATACTTCAGCAGTATAAATGCTGCTTTTCTGTCCTTCACTGAGGAGGTACAAAACTTGAAAAATGAGATTGAATGCCTGAGACAGCAAAAAGTATAAGAACCACACCTCAAAATATTGTTCCCCCACTGTTTTTTAAAACAAGTTTCCATCTAACCTAATGTCACAGTCATTTTTTTTGTCTTCACTTTTTTCAAAATATGACTTGGTTACTGACATCTGAATTTCAGCAGATCTTACCCATTAAAGATTGGCTGTACAAAGCAGATAGAATAAGCTGGAGGTCATTATTATTCTATTGTTAGTCACTCAGTCATGTCTGACTCTTTGAGACCCCATGGACTGGAACACCCCAGGCATCTCTGTCCATGGAATTCTCCAGGCAAGAATATTGGAGTGGGTAGCCACTCGCTTCTCCAGAGGATCTTCCCGACCCAAGAATCAAACCTGAATCTCCTGCATTGAATGCAGATTCTTTACCATCTGAGCTACTAGGGGAGCTGTTCTTACTTATCAATAAAACAGATAAGCCAAATAAATCAATAAAATAAGTCAGTTGGAAATTTTGGCTAATTCACAGGTTAGCAGGGATATATAGTTTGTTTTTCATTCAAGGATTTTCTAAAATTTCTCCCTGTATAATGACCTCTGGACATTAGCATAGAAAAAAGTAAAGGTAGAACTCTGGAAAGCTATTAGAATAATGAAAATACTCTCATTGCAAAGTCTTTGGTGACGTGTACAAAATAAACATGTAATCTTACTCCTGAGCAACTATTTTACAGAACCTCTCAACTCATTAGAATTTCTCAGGTCATCTGAAGACCTTTTAAGGGGCTCGTTTTTGCCTCACATCCTTCAAATATGATTTCTACAGGGATAGAATAAAGAGAGGATTTCAAATCTTTCAGTTCAGTTCAGTCACTCAGTCGTGTCTGACTCTTTGCGACCCCATGAATCGCACCACGCCAGGCCTCCCTGTCCATCACCAATTACCGGGGTTTACCCGAACTCATGTCCATTGAGTCAGTGATGCCATCCAGCCATCTCATCCTCTGTTGTTCCCTTCTCCTCCCACCCCCAATCCCTCCCAGCATCAGAGTCTTTTCCAATGAGTCAACTCTTCACATGAGGTGGCCGAAGTATTGGAGTTTCAGCCTCTGCATCAGTCTTTCAATGAACACCCAGGACTGATGTCCTTTAGGATGGCCTGGTTGGATCTCCTTACAGTCCAAGGGACTTTGAAGAGTCTTATCCAATACCACAGTTCAAAAGCATCAATTCTTCAGTGCTCAGCTTTCTTCAGAGTCCAACTCCCACATCCATACATGACCATATGGAAAAACCATAGCCTTGACTAGACAGACCTTTGTTGGCAAAGTAATGTCTCTGCTTTTTAATATACTATTTAGGTTTGTCATAACTTTCCTTCAAAAGAGTAAGCATCTTTGAATTTCATGGCTGCAGTCATCATCTGCAGTGATTATGTAGCCCAAAAATAGTCTAACACTGTTTCCACTGTTTCTCCATCTATTTCCCATGAAGTGATGAGACCAGATGCCATGATTTTAGTCTTCTGAATGTTGAGCTTTAAGCCAATTTTTTCACTCTCCTCTTTCACTTTCATCAAGAGGCTCTTAACTCCTGTTCACTTTCTGCCATAAGAGTGGTGTCATCTGCATATCTGAGGATTTTGATATTTTTGCCAGCAATCTTGATTCCAGCTTGTGCTTCTTTTAGATCCTCCCAAAGAGAATCAATTTCCGTTTTGAGAATAGATCTCATAAAAGTCCATGATGCAAACTGTCTTAGAGTATATCATACAATTTATGGTGGAGTCTACATTTTGTAACCCTAATTTTACTATGCAGTGAACATGTCAGGTCACTCAGAAGAGCTATAATTTGTTGTTGGATAAGGTGATGTTATTTGCATTTGAGACCATTTCTTTCTAGGTTTCTGTTGAAACCATGGCAGTTGTAATAATTGATCTGTATTTGAGATTGCAAAAAATTTCTTTCAGTTCCTCATATACATGTCTACTTGAGCAGGCACGGGGGGAAAAGAATGGAAAATTAGTAGACTGGAAAAAGTAATTAGTAGACTACTAAAAAAATTAGTGGACTGGAAGGACAAATTTTATCCATGTATAGGTGATCAATGGCTACAAAAGTGCTATGAAATCATGGACTTTTTCTTTCTTCTTCACAAACTTTCACTTTATAGGAAGATCTTTTTAAACTTTGTTATTGTTTGGTCATTGAAACTGCTTCAGAATTTGCTGTAGCCTGTTTTATCTTCTTGGAATCTTTTATCATAAGTTTCTATTTGCATAAATCACATTTTTGAAATAAAACTAATATATATATGCAATTTAAAAATATTAACATTGCATGTCTTTTCCTAACACTGTAGCCAAACTAAGTCAAAATTGAAGAAAAGCTTATCTTTGCAATTCTTTCATTCCCGTTTGCTTTTCCTCAGGTTTAGCATCCTCATTTAAATTGTGGCATATTATTTTTCTTGTAATTATTTCTTCTATGTCCCTTGAATCATATTACAGCATGAATTTCATTTTCCTTATTTGGATTTATGAAGTTCCTTAAGAGCTGAAATTCCACCTTGTAATTATTTTGTATGATATGTAACCATAATATAATTGATGCTTTTAATTGTATTGAAGTAAATGGCACCCCATTCCAGTACTCTTGCCTGGAAAATTCCATGGATGGAGGAGCCTGATAGGCTATAGTCCATGGGGTCGCAAAGAGTCGGACACGACTGAGCGACTTCACTTCACTTCATAAACTAAATGTAGAAGTATAAAAACATCCTAAGTGCACAGTTCACTGGATTATAAAAACTAAATATGCCCATGTAACCA
This sequence comes from Oreotragus oreotragus, assembly GCA_006410675.1. Taxonomy (NCBI): domain Eukaryota; kingdom Metazoa; phylum Chordata; class Mammalia; order Artiodactyla; family Bovidae; genus Oreotragus; species Oreotragus oreotragus. The sequence goes on from SJYX01005104.1 coordinate 14,090, forward strand.
GCTATCAAATCAAGAAACAGAACATTATCAGTATCCCCAGAAGTTCTCGTCATACTTCCCTTCACCACTTGACCTCAACTAAGGATAACCACTGTCCTGACTTCCTAACATCACAGATTATTTTTGCCTGATTTTCAACACTAAAAAATAAAATCATCTATGCACTCTTTGTGTCTGGCCCTTTTTGTGTTTCTTATCATGTTTGTGAGATCCATCCACCTTGTCACAAATAGTTTCTGTTCATTAATTCTCATTTCTGTATAAGATTCTATTGACAGAATATACCACAATTAATTAAGTCATCTTTCTACTCTTGACATTCTGGCATTTGACAAAGTCCAGCTCTTGACTAGAATAAATATTTTCACTAAGAGACATGAAAATATGTACCCATTTCAGTAGAATATATATTTAGGAGTAAAATTTTTGAATCATGGATTATGTATATTTTCAGCTTAATAGATATTGTAATTGTTGTTCAGTCACTAAGTCATGTCTGACTCTTTTTGACCTCATGGAGTGCACCATGTCAGGCTCCCCATCCTTCACGGTCTTCCAAAGTTTGCTCAAATTCATGTCCACTGAGTCGGTAATCTTTCTAACCATCTCATCCTCTGTTGTCCCCTTCTCCTCTGCCCTCAGTCTTTCCCAGCATCAAGGTCTTTTCCAGTGAGGCATCTCTTCACATCAGGTGGCCAAAGTATTGGAGCTTCAACTTCAACATCAGTCCTTCCAATGAAGATTCATGGTTGATTTCGTTTAGGATTGACTGGTTTGATCTCCTTGAGTCCAAAGGAGTCTCAGGAGTCTTCTTCAGCACCACAAGGAAATCCAACCAGTCCATTCTGAAGGAGATCAACCCTGGGATTTCTTTGGAAGGAATGATCCTAAAGCTGAAACTCCAGTACTTTGGCCACCTCATGCGAAGAGTTGACTCATTGGAAAAGACTCTGATGCTGGGAGGGATTGGGGGCAGGAGGAGAAGGGGACGACCAAGGATGAGATGGCTGGATGGCATCATGGACTCAATGGACGTGAGTCTGAGTGAACTCCGGGAGATGGTGACGGACAGGGAGGCCTGGCGTGCTGCGATTCATGGGGTCACAAAGAGTCGGACATGACTGAGCGACTGAACTGAACTGATAGCATTATGCTTTTAATTTACATTTCCCTCATGAGTTTCCCTCAAAGTTTGGTACTTTTTCGTATGTTTGTTGCTATTTCATGTGTTATTATGTCGTATGTTTACTGGCCATTTTGACATGTTCTTTGTGATATGCCCTCAAGGCTTTTGTCCAGTTTTCTTCTGAGGTGATTAACTCTTACTGGTTAGTAGGTATTCTTTGTGAATTCTAGATACTGTCTTTTTCAGATATATGGAAATATTATATCCCCTGATGAGGCTTTTCTTCTCAGTTCAGAAAAGTGTCTTTTTAGAAAATGAAGTTCATAATGTAAATATAGTTCAATTTATCCATTTTTTTCTTTTCTGTAAAGTTCTTTGCCAATTTCAAAGTAACATACTCAAGGTAACAAAGATACTCTCCCATATCTCTTTCTAAAAGTCATTTTATCTTTTACTTTTGGAATTTAGATCTTCAATATACCTGGACTTGGTTTTTGTGTATGGTGTGAGATCAAGCTTACATTTTTCCAAGTGGGTGTCAGTTGAACCAGCATCACTTAATGAAAAGACATTCCACTGTACTATCGTATCACCTTTGACATCAAGCTGGCATCTGGGTGTGTGGTTAATTTCTTGGAAGAAGATGGCAATTTTTCTCTTTATTACTTGGTCTATCTAGTTATCTATCCTTGAACTAATACCAACTGTCATTATTAGTTTTCAATAAGTCTTGAAATCTGATATAGTAAATCTCTTGCTTTGTTTTACTAATTGAAATTGACTTAACTCTTCTTGCTCTTCCCATATCAATATAAATGTTATTAAAGAATGTCATTTCCCATGAACAACTTCCTGATTTTAATTGACATTGTGATAAGTCTATAGAATAGTTCAGAGAGGTTTGACACTTGACATTTTGTCTTCCAATCAATGAGCACACTGCATTTCTTATTTTAATACTTCTTAAAAACTTTAATAATGTTATTTTCAGTGTGGAAGTGCTAAATATCTTTCATAGATTTCTTGCTGGATACTTCATGTTTTTTGAATATATTGTAAGTGCTATCTTTTAAAATTTTACTTTCATTTTGTTACTGGTATATAAAAATAAAATTGATTTTATATTCCCATTTCATTCAGCAATTCAGCTGCTAAGTGCTAGCAGTTTCCTTATAAACTTTTTTTACATTTTCTACATACACAATTATGTGGTCAAACAACAACAAAAAACACAACCTACAGCCCTATTTCTCAATTATTTTACATTTTGGGGAGAATAAAATGTAATCAGTTTCTTGCCTGATTGTATTAGCAACAGCCTACAATATATTGTAATAGTAATTATCTTTGGCTGTTCTCAAGCTGAGGGAAAACTTTGGATATTTCACCATTAAGCACTATATTTGTAATCAGTTCACTTCAGTTGCTCAGTTGTCTCCAAATCTTTGTGGTCCCATGGACTGAAGCACACCAGGCTTCCTTGTCCATCACCAAGTCCCAGAGATTGCTCAACTCATGTCCATTCAGTCAGTGATGCCATCCAACCATTTCATCCTCTATCGGCCCCTTCTCCTCCAGCCTTCAATCTTTTCCAGGATCAGGGTCTTTTCTAATGAGTCATTAGAGTTTCAGGTAGCCAAAGGAGTTTCAGCTTCAGAATCAATCCTTCCAATAAATATTCAGGACTGATTTTCTTTAGGATTGACTAGCTTGAACTCCCTACATTCCAAGGGACTCTCAGGAGTCTTTTCTAACACTATAGTTTAAAAGCATCAGTTCTTCAACACACAGCTTTCTTTATGGTCCAACTATCACATCCATACATAACTACTGGAGAAACCATAGCCTTGACTAAATGAACCTTTGTCCACAAAGTAATGTCTCTGCTTTTCAACGCTGTCTAAGTTGGTCATAGCTTTTCTTCCAAGGAGCAAATGCCTTTTAATTTCATGGCTGCAGTCACCATCTGCTGTGATTTTGGAGCCCCAAAAAATAAAGTCTGTCACTGTTACCACTCTTCCCCCATCTATTTTCCGTGAAGTGATGGGACCAAATGCCATGATCTTCATTTTCTGAATGTTGAGTTTTAAGCCAGCTTTTACACTCTTCTCTTTCACTTTCATCAACAGGCTCTTTAGTTCATCTTCACTCTCTGACATAAGGGTGGTGTCATCTGCATATCTGAGGTTATTGATATTTCTCTCAGCAATCTTGATTCCAGCTTGTGCTTCATCCAGCCCAGCATTTCGCATGATATACTCTGCATCAAAGTTAAATAAGCATGGTGACTATATACAGTCTTGACGTACTCCTTTCCCCTTTTAGAACCAGTTCATTGTTTCTTGTCCAGTTCTACCTGTTGCTTCTTGACCTGCATACGGGTTTCTCAGAAGACAGGTAAGGTGGTCTGATATTCCCATCTCTTGAAGAATTTTCCATAGTTTGTTGTGATACACACAGTCAAAACCTTTAGTGTAATCAATGAAGCAGAAATAAATGTTTTCCTGGAATTCTTTTGCCAACAGATGTCAGCAATTTGATCTCTGGTTCCTCTGACTTTTCTAGCTCCAACTTGAACATCTGGGAGTTCTTGGTTCAAGTATTGTTGAAACTTGGCTTGGAGAATTTTGAGCATCACTTTGCTAGTGTGTGAGATGAGTGCAATTGTGCGGTACTTAGAACATTCTTTGGCATTGCCTTTCTTTGGGACTGGAATGAAAACTAACCTTTTCTAGTCCTGTGATCACTGCTGAGTTTTCCAAATTTTCTGGCATATTGAGTTCAGCACTTTTGCAGCCTTATCTTTTAGGATTTGAAATAGCTCAACTGGAATTCTATCTCCTCCACTAGTTTTGTTTGTAGTTATGCTTCCTAAGGCCCACTTGACTTCAGACTCCAGGATGTCTGGCTCTAGGTGAGTGATCACACCATCATGGTTATCTGGGTCATGAAGATCTTTTTGGTATAGATCTTCTGTGTATTTTTGCCACCTCTTCTTAGTATCTTCTACTTCTGTTAGGTCTGTACCGTTTCTGTCCTTTATTGTGCTCGTCTTTGCATGATATGTTCCTTTGGTGTCTCTAATTTCCTTGAAGCCATCTGTAGTATTTCCCATTGTATTGTTTTCCTCTAGTTATTTGCATTGATCACTTAGGAAGGCTTTTATCTCTCCTTGATATTCTTTGGAACTCTGAGTTCAGATGGATGTATCTTCCTTTTCTCCTTTGCTTGTCTTCTTTTCTCAGCTGTTTGTAAGACCTCTTCAGACAACCATTTTGCCTTTTTGCATTTATTTCTTTTGGGGATTGTTTTCTTGGGGATCACTGCTGTATGGAACTTCTCCATCTTCGACTGCAAAGAATATAATCAATCTACTACAGTATTGACCGCCTGGTGATGTCCTTGTGTAAATCATCTCTTATGTTGTTCAAAGAGGGTTTTTGCTATGACCAGTGTGTTCTCTTCACAAAACTCTGTTAACCTTTGCTCTGCTTCATTTTGTACTCCAAGGCCAAACTTGCCTGCTACTCCAGGTATCTCTCAAATTCCTCCTTTTGCATTCCAACCCCCTGTGTTGAAAAGGACATTTGTGTGTGTGTGTGTATTAGTTCTGGTAGTTTTTCTTAAACTGTTTTTTAAACAAATGTTGGATTATTTATACATCCAAATGAATGTCTATTTCAAAATGGTTTAGGAAACAATATGTTAAGTTCATTACTCAGAAGATTTTCATCTCCTTATTGGGTCTTGCTACTAGAACTTTATAAGATACATATAATACTATAGGATGTATACATATATATGTATATATATACATATCATATATATATATAAAACAACATTATTGTTAGAAATTTAATGCCTTGCTATAAATCTCAAGATAAAGATGATTTCATTTACTTCTTTTCCTATCCTTTGTATTTCTCTATAACTTCTCTCTAAAATTCTTTAGTTGTTTGTTTTTCATGATGTCTGGCTCTAGGTGAGTGATCACACCATCATGGTTATCTGGGTCATGAAGATCTTTTTGGTATAGATCTTCTGTGTATTTTTGCCACCTCTTCTTAGTATCTTCTACTTCTGTTAGGTCTGTACCGTTTCTGTCCTTTATTGTGCTCGTCTTTGCATGATATGTTCCTTTGGTGTCTCTAATTTCCTTGAAGCCATCTGTAGTATTTCCCATTGTATTGTTTTCCTCTAGTTATTTGCATTGATCACTTAGGAAGGCTTTTATCTCTCCTTGATATTCTTTGGAACTCTGAGTTCAGATGGATGTATCTTCCTTTTCTCCTTTGCTTGTCTTCTTTTCTCAGCTGTTTGTAAGACCTCTTCAGACAACCATTTTGCCTTTTTGCATTTATTTCTTTTGGGGATTGTTTTCTTGGGGATCACTGCTGTATGGAACTTCTCCATCTTCGACTGCAAAGAATATAATCAATCTACTACAGTATTGACCGCCTGGTGATGTCCTTGTGTAAATCATCTCTTATGTTGTTCAAAGAGGGTTTTTGCTATGACCAGTGTGTTCTCTTCACAAAACTCTGTTAACCTTTGCTCTGCTTCATTTTGTACTCCAAGGCCAAACTTGCCTGCTACTCCAGGTATCTCTCAAATTCCTCCTTTTGCATTCCAACCCCCTGTGTTGAAAAGGACATTTGTGTGTGTGTGTGTATTAGTTCTGGTAGTTTTTCTTAAACTGTTTTTTAAACAAATGTTGGATTATTTATACATCCAAATGAATGTCTATTTCAAAATGGTTTAGGAAACAATATGTTAAGTTCATTACTCAGAAGATTTTCATCTCCTTATTGGGTCTTGCTACTAGAACTTTATAAGATACATATAATACTATAGGATGTATACATATATATGTATATATATACATATCATATATATATATAAAACAACATTATTGTTAGAAATTTAATGCCTTGCTATAAATCTCAAGATAAAGATGATTTCATTTACTTCTTTTCCTATCCTTTGTATTTCTCTATAACTTCTCTCTAAAATTCTTTAGTTGTTTGTTTTTCAATAAATATATGTTAATTGATTACAAATCAACCTGGAAGACTCTTTTCCTTTACTAAAGCCAAATTTATTACATTGCTTTACTGTAGTTTACTGTAGCTGCCTCTTTTTCACTTTTCTAGTGCTGATTCCAACGTAAAGCTCCCTCTTTCACTATATAAAATCTATTTACCAGCTATAGTCACTGCATGCTTTCAAAATTTTAAAAAAAAAATTGATTAAGCCCTTGCCAAATGCTACACTTAGCTCCCCAATGTACATTTTTTACTGTTATGCTATCTTTTGAAAGTGCTGGAATCTATGAAAATTCCTGGGGTTTACCTTGGTTACTTCTAACAATTTCTTATTCTCAGTAAACTCTTGGTCTCTCTCATGTAATTGTTATCCTTGGCAAAAATAGCTAATTGCCACTCCACCCCAGTATCCATTCTCACTCATCATTTAACTTAGAATTCCCCTCCTACCAGGCTTCAGGAAGGCACAGCATTGGTCAGATAGAGACTATATTTCCCAGTTTCTTTTGCACCAAGATGGGACTATTTGACGTTGTTTTCGCCAGTGATATATAAGAGGAGACAATGTTTGCACCTTCTGAATCATTGCCTTCTAAAAAGAAGCTGTTTGCCTTTTGTTCTATTTTTCACTTTATGCTGGTTAGAAGCTGGTAAATAATAACTTAGTCAACTTGAACCCATAAATGCTCACTAACCTGGGTCCCTTGATGACCTGGTGGAGAGTTGCCTGCCTGACTTGGACCAATGACTGACCCTTGGACTGTGAGATGAGAGAGAATTGAACTTCTGTTTTATGTAAACCACTGTGTTTGTCTGTTCTTTGTTACAGAAATTTAGCTTGTATTCTATATTACTCAGCACTCAACTCTTCTCTCTTCTGTCCCATACTATCTGTTTCTTCTCTCTGTCCCATAATGGTTAAGGTTTGGAACAAAGACCTTTTACCTTGATTTTGTAAACATGCTACTCAATCAGGAAGTGATAGAAGTTTATTGAAGACTTGGAAATAACAGCACTAGTCACATTAGACAGAGAACAGCTCTGCTGATAACACAATACAGAATATTACATCTCATTCTCTGTAGAAAAGTATCTGAGTCCTACCTGGTGTTATGAGCTGAATTTTGTCCCCAACGAAATATTGAACTCTTAACCCTTGGTACCTATGAACATGATCTTATTTGAAAATAAGATCTTTGCTGATTAATCAGTTTAAGGTGAGGCCTTTGGAGTGGGCCCTAGTTCAACATGACTGGTGTTTATGTAGAAGAGGAGAGTGCCATGTGGAGCTCCAGACACACAAGGAGAACATCATGTGACCATCAAGACTGAGTTTGCAGTGATACAGCAAAAAGCCAAGGAACACCAAGGATGGCCAAGGATCCCAGAAACTGGAAAGAGGCAAAGATTCTTCCCTACAGGTTTCAGAGCAAGCGTAACCCTACTAATACCTTCGTTTTGGATTTCTAGTGATGCTTTAGAACTGTGGTGCTGGAGAAGACTCTTGAGAATCCCTTGTATGGTAAGATCAAACCAATCAATCCTAAAGGAAATCAACCCTGATTAGTCACTGGCAGAACTGATGCTGAAACTGAAGCTCCAATACTTTGGCCACCTGATGCAAAGAGCTGACTTGCTGAAAAAGACCCTGATGCTGGAGAAGATTGAAGGCAGGAAAAGAGGGCAACAGAGGATGAGATGGCTGGATGGTATCACTGATTCCATGGACATGAATTTGGGCAAACTCCAAGAGATGGTGAGGGACAGGATGGCCTGACATACTGCAGTCCATGGGGTAACAATCGGACGTGACTTCATAACTAAACAGCAACAACAGGTCTCCAGAACTGTAAGATGACAAACCTATGTTTTAAGCCACTCAGTTTGTGATACTTAGCTATGGCAAGCCTGGAAAAGTGATACACAGCCATGAAGTGTTTCCCCTAGACCACCAGTTTCTTCCTAAGGTCCTTAAGCCTCTAGTTAAGGTACCAATCCTATCTTTTCCCAAAGTAGTCTGTCATCCCAACTCCCCAGTGTTCTTCTAGAGCAACAGAGAAAGCAAAGATTCCAGAACCCATTTCAACTTGCATAATTACAAGACAAAATTTCTAAAGTTTCATCTATATGAAGCTGCCAACAACAATAAAAGGTATCAATTATATGGTAGCTATAATTAAGAAAAATACCGATTTCTCCAGAATATCCCCAAACACACATTTGGCACATGCTTTTCTTTTCACTGCTGCCATTCCTATAATGGCAGCTAAAATTTCCAAGTTCCAAGAATATGTTTTCATACCTTGGTAATGTAGCCCTCAGTTCAGTTCAGTCACTCAGTCGTATTCAACTCTTTGCAACCCCATGAATCGCACCACGCCAGGCCTCCCTGTCCATCACCAATTACTGGGGTTTACCCGAACTCATGTCCATTGAGTCAGTGATGCCATCCAACCAGCTCCTCCTCTGTCATCCCCTTCTACTCCTGCCCCAATCTTTCCCAGCATCAGGGTCTTTTCAAATAAGTCAGCTCTTTGCATAAGGTGGCCAAAGTATTGGAAGTTTCAGCTCCAACATCAGACCTTCCAATGAACACCCAGGACTGATCTCCTTTAGTACAGACTGGTCGCATCTCCTTGCAGTCCAAGGGGGACTCTCAAGAGTCTTCTCAAACACTGCAGTTCAAAAGCATCAGTTCTTCAGTGCTCAACTTTCTTTATAGTCCAACCCTCACATTCATACATGACTACTAGAAAAACCATAGCCTTGGCTAGATGGACCTTTGTTGACAAAGTAATGTCTCTGCTTTTTAATATGCTATCTAGGTTGGTCATAACTTTCCTTCCAAGGAGTAAGCGTCTTTTAATTTCATGGCTGCAGTCACCATCTGCAGTGATTTTGGAGCCCAAATAAAGAAAGTCTGACATTGTTTCCACTGTTTCCCCATCTATTTGCCATGAAGTGATGGGACCAGATGCCATGATCTTCGTTTTCTGAATGTTGAGCTTTAAGCCAACTTTTGCACTCTCCTCTTTCACTTTCATCAAGAGGCTTTTNTGGAGCCCAAAAAATAAAATCTGACACTGTTTCCACTGTTTCCCCATCTATTTGCCATGAAGTGATGGGACCAGATGCCATGATCTTCGTTTTCTGAATGTTGAGCTTTAAGCCAACTTTTGCACTCTCCTCTTTCACTTTCATCAAGAGGCTTTTTAGTTCCTCTTCACTTTCTGCCATGAGGGTGGTGTCACCTGCATATCTGAGGCTATTGACACTTCTCCCCGCGATCTTGATTCCAGCGTGTGTAGCTTACAGGATACCTTTTCTCATTCTCTGGTATGCAGTGTACTAAACAGAAAAGGTAAGACATTAACTTTCTCTGGCAAGTGTTGAAAGCGCTTGTGATTTTCCTCAAGCAGTTGTTCTTAGATCTAGGCTAAAAGATTTTACATTGTCAAACTGTCCAAATTGAGCTAACTCAATATGGGAGAGTTCTGAATATGACATACAGGGTTCTGAGAATGTCCTCATGGATCCTGCAACAATGAAATGCTTTTCACTTATTAAAAAACAAAACTGTAGTCTGCCTTACAGATCCATTCTATTCCTTTGTTTGTTTTACATGTTGGGTGCATAGGAATTTTTAGTTAGGGAAAAAAAATCTTGCCCTAACTTGCCACCCCACCACACCATAAATAAGTACATTCTATACTCTGGCCTAAGAAACAGTAATTTAGGTGCCAACTTGAAGCCATTGTTTTCTAGGCAGTCCTGAAGCCACAGTGAAGACACTTTTCCTTTATCTGGAATTCTTACACTGACAAAAAAAAAAGGAGAGTGTTGAAAACCATTCTTTACTGATAGGAGTTTTTTTTTTTTTTTTTTGCCACCCCACCACACCATAAATAAGTACATTCTATACTCTGGCCTAAGAAACAGTAATTTAGGTGCCAACTTGAAGCCATTGTTTTCTAGGCAGTCCTGAAGCCACAGTGAAGACACTTTTCCTTTATCTGGAATTCTTACACTGACAAAAAAAAAAAAGGAGAGTGTTGAAAACCATTCTTTACTGATAGGAGTTTTTTTTTTTTTTTTTCTTTTCCAATCACAGTGCTTTGATGTAATAAGGTAACTGAGATACCAGCCTTCAGGAGTGAGACAACTTTCATTTCTATCTCTCCATCTCAAGTTTTCATAATGGTCCTAACACTTATGGCTTTTGTCCAAGACTCAAATCAGATGGTATTTGAGAAAATATTTATTTTTCCTTTGAACTTATATGCAACTTTATTTATTGTCACTTTTGTGGATAAATATGTAGAGTATCTCTCTTCAAACCACAAGATGAAGAGAGAGAGAAACTTCCATTCTGATCACTCTTTCCTTCTTTGTTTTTCTTACAATTAAACCAGTCTCACCTTCTTCATTATTAAAGGGAGGAAATAAGACCTCGGTGATTTACTCTGAGAAATAAATCCTCCCAAAGACAGAAATTCCCAAAACTAAAGTCTGTATTTTAATATGAAATGAAACTTGGTTACTCAGCATTTGTATTTAATAGTAGCTTTTTATTGACTAAAAGAAAGATACTGATTTGGATTTAATATAACAATATACTTCTAGAAATGTTTTCTTTGACTGTTATACACATATTCACTGGTAAAGTTAGAGGTACCCCACTTTGTCTGTTTTGTTTAACATTTTAAGTAACTTTAAAGATACACCTTAAAGGAAATTTAATCATCTTAAATTATTAGGTTCTTTCTAAGCTTCTATAGTTACCACTAACTAGAAGTGGAGAGGTCCATAATGAAAACATATCTTATACCAAATTCCCATTCTCTCTCTCTCTCCCACACACACATACACACATACACTCACATTTACTAAACAATATTTGTTAGCAAACAGGTAAAAATCAGTTAATACAATGTCTATTAAATTGGGTGATGCAGCCTATCACCACTGTGGGTGGAGACAAATAGGAGACAGTAAGTTTTCAATGAGTGACTCTGTGACTTCACCTTTCACTTTAATTTCCCTTCAGAGCAAACGATTTAAGTAACATAAATAATTTCTTGAAACTAAAATCAAAATGAGTCTTAGTTAAAGTGATAAGATAAAGTACACAGATACATGTTTGTCAATTGACCTTGTCGCTAGTTTATAATTACTACCTACTTCTGACTTTCTTGTGACTTTTTCTAAATATTCACATGAATTGTCACACTCATCTTTCTATCTCCCCTTGAGCATTCTCACTTTCCCCTTCTACCTCCTGATACATGCACAGCCCTGCACCTTGCCATAATTATATACTCAAGGTTCCTCTTATAACCTGTCAGAGGGGTCAAGATTCCTCCTGTTTCCTTGGTAATGAGTTAAAGCAGTTATCCCAGTCTGCCCAAGTTGGATTAAATATCACCCTGTTGACTAGTCTGCTTGCTGAATTTCCCTGTATAAACTTCTCTCTTGGGGTGTACACAGTCCTAGTTCAGAATCTCTGAGCAGTTTCTTCTTTCTTGCCTTTGATGGTCTCACTAAATCTCTGATTATTGCCTTCTAAAAGGTCCTTCTATCTTCTCAACTTACTCGTATTCTAAAAACTTTTGGCTTTCTTACAATTCTTATTTCCAGCCTTTATAATCCCACCTAAAATGGTCTGCACACTTCTTCTATACATTATTCATACTAATATCAGGGCAACATTTAGCACATTTAAAATCAAGTGGCATATTTGTTTTTAAGTTTGTCTCTGGTTGTTCTGGATTACTCGTAATCTACATATATATATTGTCACAAGGAAAGGAGGAGGGAGATATCTGTGTGAAGAATGCCTACAAAATGAAATTTTTGTCTGTGAGAATCTAGGCCAGTTATATCACAATTTGCAACCATGGGGGCTTCCCTGATAGTTCAGCTGGTAAAGAATCCTCCTGCAATGTGGGAGACCTGAGTTCAATCCCAGGGTTTGGGAAGATCCCCTAGAGAAGGGAAAGGCTAGCCACTCTAGTACTCTGGCCTGGAGAATTCCATGGACTGTATAGTGCATGGGGTTGCAAAGAGTTGGACGCAAATTTCACTTTCACTTTGCAAACGTGAAATAAAGGAGACATGGTGTCTGGATTACCAACATATTGTTGAAAGAGGGAGAAAACAGTTTTGGCATCAGAGACTCCATTTAGTTCTGGGTTTGCAACTAGTCAGTTGGATGAACTTTCACAATCACTTGAGTTTTTTGGATGCCAGTTTCCTATTATGTGAAATAGTGAAATATGTAGCTTAAGGTTGAAAATCTAATTCAATGTTCATTCACTCTGACAATCAGGCATTGTCTTCTTTTGGAAACACCTGATCAGAGACTACAGAAAAGGCAGAGACTTCTCTTTATATGAGGAAAAATGTTCTTCGATCGAAAAAGCACAGGTTTGAGAGCCTGACACACTTGGGCTAGAATCTCATGACTGCCCTCAGCCGGATGTTCTAGAGAGAGGTCTGGAACTTCAGTCTCAGCTCTGCATCCAGCAACAAGAATGGCAATATTTGCCTCCTGGAATTGTTTTGAGGATTGGCTGAGTTATAGTATGCGAATAACATGAACATGGTCAGTGCGCTATAAATGATCACTAGTCTTGACACTCTTTTTGGCTTTTTGATTTGAAAAGGAGACAGTATTTTGACTAGAGTACTGACCTGAAGAATTCAGTGCCATAGAGAACTTGGTAACTTGTAGGGTGTTTAAGAATGTCCAATACAACCATGAGAACAAATGAAATAATGCCATTTGTAGCAACACAGATGGACCAAGAGATTGTCATACAAAGTGAAGTAAGTCAGAAAGAGAAAGACAGATGCCACATGGTATCACACGTGTGGAATCTAAAACACCACACAAATGAAACTGGCTACAAAAGAGAAACAGACTCATGGATGTAGAGATCAGGCTTGTGGTTGCCAAGAGGGACGAGGAGTGGGGAAGGGAAAGGTAGGGAGTTTGTTATTCGCAGATGCAACCTGTTATAAATAAGGTGGATAAACAAGGTCCTGGTGTACATAGCACAGGGAACGATATTCAATATCTTGTGATGAACCATAATGGAAAAGAATATGAGAAAGAATATATATATGTGTGTTTGTGTATGTGTGTGTGTGCATAACTGAATCACTTTGCTGTCCAGCAGAAACAAACACAACATTGTAAATCAACTATATTTCAAAAACAATTTTAAAACTGTCAAACACAGAGATATTTAAATGTTTTAAGAAAAAAAGAAAATTCCCCTCTTCTCCCCTCCAGGTCCTCTGTTCATATATGTATCTGTCCAAACTTTTCCCAAATGTGCAATTTTATGTACATAAATGTAATTGCTTTTTTTCTTAGAAATATATCACATTATATATACTGTTGAATAAAAATACTTAAATGATGAATGGAAAGGTACAATGATTATTTCTTGGTTTAGTAAGACAATAGTATCTCTGGGATAAAATATTAGCTGTGACCAAAGTGGAAAGAAGAAGAGATCCCCATGTCACTCAAATTCTTTTTACAAGAATTCTGCAGGTGCTATTTTCATCAGACATTAGTCACAATATTTTAAAAGAAATATAACTTCACAATAAAAATCTCATTTTTTCAAATAATCATGGTGGTTGGGGGATTTATATAAAAATTCATATACACATTATCTAATTTGCATGAAGTTTTCTGAGCATGTGGATCAAAAATAAGAAAATAACTCTCCAAGATGCTACTAGGCCCTTTTTCCTATAATGCCACTTACTTTCAGCAGCCTAACAGAGTTTTGAAAACAGAGGCTGGTTGGGAAAGAATATAGATGTTCTGCTGTTATTTGTTACTTCAAGTGCAGACTGACCTAGTTATGGTTGCCATGGATACTGTAATTTTGAATTTAATAATATTCTCTGAAGGAATAGTAATACAAATCCTGAAAATGCAGAGCCTGTCCTGAATCTCAGCCTTGAAAGGTAAAGAAACTGAGTCAGACAGGCTGAATGATGTATTCCATGGCAAGACAGAAAGTGAAAGAGTCACAGAGAAATCTCAGAAATAGACTAATGTTTCTGGTTAGTTCAGTAGCCAATGTGCTTTTAAAAGTCATTCAATCCATAAAACATTCTTCTTAGCTTAACCGATATGTGAGACCTCACTGTACTTATTAAAAACACACTCCTTCTAGTCATCTACAAATACTGGTTTTCAACTCCAAACTAAGAAAGCATAAGCATCTGCTTGGAGTCAATATCCTGAGCTCTTACAACAAACAGGTTTCTGCACAAGTGAAAACCAAGTGAAATAAAAAAGAAAATGCCTTGGAGGTGCAAGAACAAAAGATCTTTCCTTTTGATTTGAATCCCTAAGATCCTTTAATGAGTCTGAAGCATATAGTCCTGCCTATAAAACATGGTACTATGACATATAAAATTAAATATTCAACGAAAATATTAAGACTTGATTTTTCAATAAATTGCTTCTGAATTATTCACATTTTATACAGCCTTGACGTACTCCTTTTCCTATTTGGAACCAGTCTGTTGTTCCATGTCCAGTTCTAACTGTTGCTTCCTGACCTGCATACAGGTTTCTCAAGAGGAAGGTCAGATGGTCTGATATTCCCATCTCTTTCAGAATTTTCCACAGTTTATTGTTATCCACACAGTCAAAGGCTTTGGCATAATCAGTAAAGCAGAAATAGATGTTTTTCTGGAACTTTCTTGCTTTTTTGATGATCCAGCAAATGTTGGCAATTTGATCTCTGGTTCCTCTGCCTTTTCTAAAACTAGCTTGAACATCTGGAAGTTCATGTATGCATGGTTCATGTATTGTTGAAGCCCGGCTTGGAGAATTTTGAGCATTATACACTTGTGTATATATATATACAATATACATATATATACAATATACATATATATACAATACAATATTTTATATATGTTATGTATAACACTGTGCTCAGTCACTAAGTTATGTCTGACTTTTTGCAATCCCATGGACTCTCGCCCAGAAAGCTCTTCTGTCCACAGAATTTTCCAGGAAAGAATACTGGATTGGACTGCCATTTCGCCTTCTTTAATATATAACATTATATACATATAATCTTTTTATATAACTGTAAAATTTTTATTTATTATTTTATTTACTATTATTTATATTATTGCATAATATAGATTATATATCATGTAATATTATTCTGTAATTAATATTGGTATTTATATTATATGTAATAATTATATTGTTATATGATATCACATTTATTTATATATTTAATATAATAATATATTGAATAAATTTAATATTATTAAATATTAGTGTTAATTATTAATTAAATGTTAATTAATAATTTAAATAATAATTAATAATGTTTATTGTTGATATTAATATATTATTATATATCATAAATAAATTTAGTAAAATAAATTTAAATAAACTTAATAATATATTTAATAAGCACAATATAATATATTATATCCTTGAAAGGAAAACTATGACCAACCTAGATGGTATATTAAAAAGCAGATTTATTACTTTGCTAACAAAGGTCCATCTAGTCAAAGCTATGGTTTTTCCAGTAATCATGTATGGATGTGAGAGTTGGACTATAAAGAAAGCTGAGAGCCGAAGAATGATGCTTTTGAACTGTGGTGTTGGAGAAGACGCTTGAGAGTCCCTTGGACTGCAAGGAGATCCAACCAGTCCATCCTAAAGGAGATCAGTCCTGAGTGTTCATTGGAAGGACTGATGAAGCTGAAATTCCAATACTTTGATCACCTGATGTGAAGAGCTGATGCATTTGAAAAGACCCTGATGCTGGGAAAGATTGAAATCAAGAGGAGAAGGGGACAACAGAGGATGAGATGACAACATTGATTACCGACTCAATGGAGATGAGTTTGAGTAAACTCCAGGAATTGGTAATGGACAGGAAGGCCTGACGTGCTGTGGTTTATGGGGTCATGAAGAATCAGACACAACTGAGCAACTGAACTGGAAATAAATAATGTATTATTTACATTACTATTTTATTATTTATAAATGTGAAAAATAATTTTAAAGATCCGAAATTTGGTATGATTTTGGCTTCCTAAATAAATGCATATTTCTTAAGTTGACTAGGAGCTAAATTGGATTGAGTTTAATCAAATTAAGTTGTGGGACTTGGATACGACATAATGACTGAACAACAACATTTCACTTATTTAGCTGTAGAATAGTATAAAATGGTAAGTTTTAATAAATATTCTGCTTTTATCATAGACACTCATTATTAAATGATTTGTTCATTGCTGTCCTATTATTTCAAGATTGTTCTACATTAGAATCATTACAGCTAAAGATAAATTTATTTTATTCCCTGATGATTCCTTTTCTTGAGGTACAGACATCAGACTGATGCATATTATATAGTCTGCTTGTCAGAATGAAAGTCAATGTCTTTCCTGAATATTGTCTGATTCCATTTTTGTGTAGTTGAGCTAAAGTTACATAGCATTCCTGTGCTGTAAAGTACTAACTTTGTCAATGTCTTGTGATTTTTAACAAGACCAGAACATCATTGACAATTGTGGTAGTAGAAATGGAATGCTCAGTTATGCAAAGAACAAGTGAATGATATTTTTTTCACCTCATTCTATATTCTGACAAAGCTGGAGACCCACTTATATTTTCAGCATTTCAGTTCCACTTCAGTAGGCTTTTAACAGTGAACCTCTCTACCGTGTAAATAAATATATGTAAACATGTGTATATATAAGTTTAAATGTTGCTACAATTTTCGTCTCCCTCTTTCTCTCTCTGATCACTCAAAATAATGTTTCCTTATTTGTGAGACTATGACTTTCTTAGAGGAAAAAATGCCACCAGGCTCATTTATAGGAATAATTATTTAGTAGAAAAATTTGCTGCTAGCCCTCTTGATTTTTATTTTCTATTTCTCCCCTTCCTTTCCATGTGTCTACTCTTTTGATCAGGACCATCTTCATTACTGGTAGCCATATATCGCCCTGAGTCTGTAAGCCTGCATATCCATGCCTTGACAACCATTTCCTTCATCAGTTCCATTTTTCCATGAAGTCATTTATGTTTTTGCTCTGTTTCTTTAGGTCTCTAATTTTCTTATCTTTCACAAAATACTCAAGGGAGTTTTCTATACATAATTTCTTTTTTTTTTTTCTGCATCTCCCACTAACTCTCTAACGTATTTGCAGGATAACATCTTTCTGATCACTTCATCCAAGTTGCTTTCATGGTGGCCACTGATGACCTGCATTGCCAAAGTGGAGAGACAGTTCTTCTGGGTCCTGACATCTCAGCCACACCCAAGATAATCAACTCTCCTCCTTTTCACTAAACAATCCCTTCCTTTGGCTTTTATGACTCAACACTGCCTTGGTTGATATGTCTTAGGATTCTTTTCTTCTTGTTCTGCACTCTTTATATGATCTTCCTACCCTTGTGCCTTCTGTTACATCTAAAATTATGTATTCGTATGATGAGATTTTTCATGATGGAGGGAATAAGGTGTAACCAGAGACTGGTGGAGCAGAGGGAGTTAAGATTATAACCAACAGCAGTAATGAGGCTCTAGCATCGTGAGAAATAAGAATAAAATTTTTATGAAGTGGTGATATAAAGGAATAGCATGCAAGGAAGATAAAGAGTGAGGAGAGAAAGGGATAAATGGAGGAATGATTGGTAGAGTGGGCAGGAACAGACATAGTGAGGCGGAGGTTTATGTTGCCTTTGCCCTCTCTCTTGCTGTCTCACATACCTTGCCACCAGTGAGCTCTAAAACAAGACGATAGAGACAATGACCAGGATCAAGTAGCGAGAACAATGAAGTGGTAAGGAGCTAAAAGAGGGTGATATGGTCTAGGATCTGTATTTTAAAAAAAGGAGGGAAAGGAACCAAAATCAACTTGTGAAAGCAGCATCTGCAATAGTAAATGGGCATCTCTGGTGGAGCATCCAATTATATGTGAGAAATACATTGCATGTTAATTAAAGTAATGCCAACAATTGGAACAGATGAATTCCAAAATGTGTAATGGCTCATGCACAAGAGAAAATTGTTTCTCGTGTATGTAAAGACCAAAGCAAGTATTCCTAACTAGAGTACAGCTTCCTTTGAATAGGGACCCAGACTTCATTTTTTGGCTTCTCCATCTTCAAAACATGCCTTCCAAATTCACTGTGCCCAACTGCCTCAAACCAGCACAAGATGTAAGAGTGTGGAAGCTTGTGCCTGGGACGATGTCATGGGCCAAGTGTGAAGCTGGAACACATTTCAGTAACCAAAACTCAGCTACATGGCCAGACCTAACTTAAAAGAAGACTAGGAAATATAGTCTGACTACTTGCCCAGGAGGGAAAGGAAGGCAGCTAACTGAATGACTAGTAAGTTTCTGACACACATTGTAAAATAAGAATGCATATGCTTCTAGAAAGAGTGCACTTAAATATAATGTGTTCATTAGTGGCCAATGACTTATTGGCAACCCAAGCACAATTTAACTTGAAGGCCAATGGCATGTTGAGATGCTATGATGAAAATGTGTCCATTGAGTGCATTTATATATTCTTGAAATTGAGACATTCAATGTAGTTCTGTCTTAAGTCTTGGTACAAAACAGCATGTCGTGTTTGATATGTTACTTATCCATCATACAATATCATCATGCATGCAGGAATATTTGGTAGTGTGCCTTTCCTTGTGGGTTTTCCAATTTCTAGTCCTCCCAAGAGTCCTTTAACTTCTGAAACAATGGCTCCATCCCCAAGATTTCAGACTTCTCTGTACCTCAGAGCCATGCCTGTCAGTGGATTAACTGAGAAACAAAGAAAGCACCAGGAATTCATTAGCTCTAGAATGAAATTACTTGGCCACTTCTGCAATTGCAAATGTCATCATTCTCACATAGTGATAGAAGATTATTTGAAAACAGTTTCTCACTAACTGAGATGACAATAAAAACAGGTTAGCTTTGCTGGCTAATTTTCTCTTTTATGTGGATTTTTTTACCATGAGGCATTAACTTTTCCCAGTAAACATGACATTTTGGAATTATATATAATGAAAGTAAACAGATGTAGGTATGCATTTATTGCAAACAGCATTCATATATTTTTAGATGAGCAGTTGACCAGCATGCTCTGCACAGAGAAACTGTTATTAGAGATGTTAGTTGAGTGCATTAGGATTTAGAATAGCATGATATATCTTTCACTGGCTGGGAAGCAGATTTGGAGAATTTACTTGTTTGTATCTCTGAATGTAGTATGAAGTGAAAGTGTCAGTCTCTCAGTCATGTCCAACTCTGCAACCCCATGGACTATAGCACACCAGACTCTTCAGTCCATGAAATTCTCCAAGCAAGAATACTGGAGTGGGTTGCCATTACTTCTCCAGGGCATCTTCCCAACCGAAGAATCAAATCTGAGTCTCCCACATTGTAGGTAATTCTTTACCATACGAGCCACCAGGGACGCCTAAATGTAGCATAAATCATACACAAGGGTCTTTGGTGTTTTTTTATATATAAACTTCATTTACTAAAATGAAGTTGATCTTTCTCAATATTTAAGCATAGAAATAATGAAAGGGATAAAGGTCCAGAAAGGAGGAGTAGAATGACAAAAAGAATCAATGATTAAAAAATAGATATCCTTTCTGAAAGGATACATTCTAAAGGATACATTCTAAAATATATATATCCTTGTCTTTTAATTATTTATTTCTTCATTCAATAAATCTTTTAAGAGACTGTAGAACGTTGTTAATCAAAGCGCAGTTTTCAGAGCAGCAACAGGGGCAAAACTTAGAGCTTGTTAAAAATGTGCTACCTTAGGATCCAACTCAAATTTCCTGAATTTGACATCTAGTGGACAGAAGCCAAGGATATTGTGAAGCAATCTACAAGGCACAGAACAGCCCCTCACAACAAAGAATAATCCTGCCCAAAATGTCCATGGAGCCCTGGTAGGAAGCCAGAACTTAAGCCTAGAAGGCTTGTTAGAAGGCAGGTTGCTGGGCTTATCCCGTCTTTCTGATTAGGTCTAGGGTGAGGCCTGTGAGTCTGTGTTTCTAGTAAGTCCCTAGATAATTCCAGTCCTAAAATTCCAGAGACAGGGAGTTCAGTGACAAAGCAAATCAATGCTGAATTCCACTACTGCCAGTCCTGAAGCCATACTCTTAGAAACACTGGTAGAGAGAGACGGGAGAGGCTACTTATCCCATTGGGGCCTTTTGCCTTAACCTCTTGAAGAATCTGGAAACTCCTGGCAAGTTAACTAGGGCCTGGGGTGCCTTGATAGTTATAGGTTGACAAGAGAAGCTGAGGATTGCTGGGGGGTGGGAGTGGGGGGGAGGTGGTGCAGACAGGGCTGAGTCAACAGAGAAGATACAGTGCCATTGTCATTTACAGATGATACCAGATGGCAGCTAAATTCAGAGTCCAGACTGCCTGAAGGGCTTGCTAATTACAAGAGACTTCAGCTGCAGGAAACACCCTAATCACCCCAATGGCAGCTGGGTAGCCCCAGGGAAGNCAGCTGCTTCTGGGCTGCACCCCAAGTCGTGGGGTTTGCGCCAACCTCACAGTATTCTCTCCTGAACGTGTTAACAAAAGGTCCTCAAAAGGGGGAGTAAATTGGAGAAATACACCTAAAATGAAATTGCTTACAATTTAATATGGTGGAACATAAGATTTTTTACAAGACTTTTTTTTTTTAATTTGATGTTACACCAACCAAAAAAATTAACAATAGAATTTCACATGTGTTCATATTTGAACACTTACGACTTTATTTGGCCACTTGATGCAAAGAACTGACTCATTTGAAGGAGGAGAAGGGGACGACAGAGGATGAGATGGTTAGATGGCATCATGACTCAATGGACATAAGTTTGAGTAAGCTCCAGGAGTTGGAGATGGACAGGGAAGGTTGGTGTGATGTAGTCCATGGGGTTGCAAAGAGTCAGACATGACTGAGTGGCTGAACTGAACTGAACTGAACTAGGACTTTATTTTGTGTCTCTCTGTTGTATCCTGTAATTTGCAAAATGTGTAGAGAGAGGTACATTACATTTCTGTAGAGAAAATATTAATAGTCCTTCCCAGTCTTCCTTTCCTTTATTTTTCCTCTCTGGGCCCCTTTTCATGCATACACAATATAGCACAGCCCCAACAGTATAGCTGGGGACCCCTTTCCTGTCTCCACTCTGTTTTTCCCTCTCTCTGCAATACTGCCAAGATTCTGGTCACAGCGTTTATATCACAAGAGTGGGGCCAAGATTCCTATGCAGCCATCTTGCTCTCAGGCTACCATCTTTCAAATTCTTCATAAACCTGATTCTACCACCAAATTAAGCTTTCTCTTTTTAACACAGGGGCTTAATGGGTATCTCAGTGGTAAAGAATTTGCCTGCCAATGCAGGAGACGTAGGAGACACAGGTTGGATCCCTGGGTTAGGAAGATCCCCTGGACTAGGAAACGGCAACCCATTCCAGTCTTCTTGCCTGNCTACCACCAAATTAAGCTTTCTCTTTTTAACACAGGGGCTTCATGGGTATCTCAGTGGTAAAGAATTTGCCTGCCAATGCAGGAGACGTAGGAGACACAGGTTGGATCCCTGGGTTAGGAAGATCCCCTGGACTAGGAAACGGCAACCCATTCCAGTCTTCTTGCCTCAAGAATCCCATGGACAGAGAAGCCTGGCAGGCTACAGTCCATTGTGGAGCAAAGAGTCAGACAGGACTGAGTGACTAAACACGCAGGCACGCACTTGTTAGTATGGCGTGGTGAACTCACAGCTCCTAGTAATGCTAGAACTCTCCTTTCCTATTGAAGAGCAGTTACTGGTCCAGAATGTGAAAATTGCAACTCTGCCCTAATAAAAAGTAAAAAAGATGAACAGACTGAAAAAATGAATTCCTCTTAGATCCATAAAAGAAATGAGGTAACAGGGCAAACTGCTGGCCCCCAAATATGCTAGAACTCTCCTTTCCTATTGAAGAGCAGTTACTGGTCCAGAATGTGAAAATTGCAACTCTGCCCTAATAAAAAGTAAAAAAGATGAACAGACTGAAAAAATGAATTCCTCTTAGATCCATAAAAGAAATGAGGTAACAGGGCAAACTGCTGGCCCCCAAATTGAAGAGACCAATAGGAAATGACAGAATCATAGTTACAGAAATACAAGCACAGAAACTTCCCTGGGAACCAAATCAGGGGTATCAGTATGAAGAGATGAGTAAAGGAGAAGGGAGAGACCCCAATCTACCAGCCTTTGACTCAGCCATACACACCCTTTTCTTCTTCCTGCCTGAAGTGCCAAACACTGAGTGTTTCACTTTGGTTACTAAAACTCTATAATATAATTTATAATTATAATTATAATTTTGGACTAATATTAAAGGGTATTCTTTATATGAAAATAGTACTTTGACTAGTACATTTTTTTTGTTCCCTATGGAAGCCATTCCTAAAAATATAATCATTTTTTTTGTGAGAACAAACAAACAAACTTGTTTGTTCTCACAAAAACCTGGTTCTTGTTTTGTTTAGTCACTAAACTGTGTCTAACTCTTTTGCAACCCCCTGGACTGGAGCCCATCAGAATCCTCTGTCCATGGGATTTCTCAGGCAAGAATACTGGAGTGAGTTGCCATTGCCTTCTCCCACCTGGTCCTTGACTGATGGACAAAACAAATTCTCCCATCAAGTCCTTACTGTAAAACTCCAGGAAGGGCTATATTCAGTGCACAACCAAACCCTGTGTTCATACATTCTTTACCATGAAAATCACACCATAGGTTCAAAAACAACTTCTGCCTCCTTTGTGGGCATGTGCTCATGGTGAGGATATTCAGACAACTGGAAAAAGAGCAAATATTGAATTGCAACAGCTACCACACTCAAGTTACCTTGGAGTTTTGATATTTTGTTAAGGATAGCAGAGCGCTCACAGTTATCCATAGGATTTTAATTATAAACACATCATACACATATCCGGAGAAGGCAATGGCACCCCACTCCAGTATTCTTGCCTGGAAAATCCCATGGACCGAGGAGCCTGGTGGGCTGCAGTCCATGGGGTCGCTAAGAGTCGGACACGACTGAGAAACTTCACTTTCACTTTTGACTTTCATGCATTGGAGAAGGAAATTGCAACTCACTCCAGTGTTCTTGCCTGGAGAATCCAGGGATGGCAGAGCCTGGTGGGCTGCTGTCTATGGGGTCACACAGAGTCAGACACGACTGAAGCAACTTAGCAGCAGCAGCAGTGTACACATATTATTATAACACACTTGAACTTAATTTTTAATAGACACATTACAATTTTTATGATAATTATAAAAAGAATGTGTTGTTGCATATCTACTGCCACTGAGCAAAAGTATTGGGCTAAGACGGAACCAGTAAAGCATTAAATTTTAGGCTATGTTTATTTTTCAATTAAGAGATCTAGAAGTGAGATCTTGCTCTATCCCAAAGGTATGGATATATTTTAAATTCTCCATTCTCTTTATTTTTTTAAGATTTTTTTTAATATGGACCATTTTTAAAGTCTTTATTGAACTTGCTACAATATTTCTTCTGTTTTATGCTTTGGTTTTTTGGCCCCACAAGATGTAAGATCTTAGCTCTCTGACCAGGGATCCAATTCACATCCCCTGCATTGAAAGGCAAGACTTTATCGCTGGACCACCGGGAAGTCCCTCCATTCTCATTATTAAAGATGTTCACTTACCTGCAGAAGGTTTAATGAGTCCTGGCTCTGGAACTTACATATTTAAAAGTTGTGTTATTAATTTATTTCCTTTGTCTCCCTAACTAACTCCTTCTTACACTTTTCCTCTAGTAAGGGATGTAACTAAACACATAAAGTTATGCTTAGTTCAAGAAACACATGGAAGGCAGAATGGTGACTCAGAGGAAGCAAGGGTGGAGGGTAGCCATAGTTAGTGAGTTCGGGATCGACATATAGTCTGAGATGCTATATTTAAAACAGATAACCAACGAGGACCTACTGTATAGCACAGGGAATTCTGCTCAATGTTGTGTGGCAGCCTGGATGGGAGGAGAGTTTGGGGGAGAATGGATGTATGTATGTGCATGACTGAGTCACTCTGCTATATACCTGAAATTATCACAACATTGTTAATTGGCTACACTCTATTACAAAATAAGAAATTTAAGAGAAAAAAAGAAGAAAAAGCAAAAGGAAGTCATTAATGGTGCCCAACTGACTTTGGAGTTCTGAGAACTCATAGCATTTAAATAATGTTCAAGCACATGAGAACATTTCTGTAGAATAAAATGAAGAAGTCATTTTGTAGTGGGTCGGAAAGTTTTCTTCTAGTCATCCCATCGAAATAGAAAATTTTTACCAAAATAACAACACTAAATATTTCTGTGAAGGGTAACTTGCTCTAGAAACTAAGAAGGAAGAAGGAGGCTTTACTGGAAGCCCCAATGTCTCAATATTAACCACTAAGCATTCGAAAGTATTTAAGAATTCTTAACAGTAGTTTGGGACATAACAGAGATGAAAAATACTTTTACAAAGCAAAGTGGGATAAAGCAGAGGCTGGGTATGCTAATTTTCCCCAGAGGCTTAATTTTCTTACTCTTGTGAATCCAAAGCTTTGTTGTAGTCCATGTCCCTGGGTGTATTTGATGTTTGAATCTTTATGGCTAAGGATAATTGACCTCAAAAAAATGAAATAATTTTGACCTCACACTGACATATGCACATGCACAATTTTGTAGCAGAAATGAGAACTTTTACCAGAGGTCCAGATAGAACCCATTAAAATGTTAAGGGGAAAAGTTAAGAGAAGAAAATTTGTTTTAAATTCAAATCATCCAATAGTGATTCTACTTGGTTTTTTCCTAAGATTTCCCTGTAGTCCTGCAAAGGTCTTTTCTGACCTTCCTCCTCTTCGCCAGGGAGGTGTGACAGCTTCCTTCCTCCTTCTCTTGGTTTCTCTTAAACTACTTTTTTTCCCATTTAATGGCACTTTATTTTTCAATTAAATTATAGTTGCTGTATAATACTATATAAATTATAGGTGTGCAATATAGTGACTCACAATTTTTAAGGTTATATTCCATTTGCAGTTATAAAATAACAGCTATATTCTCCCATGTTTTACAATGTATCTTTGTACCATGTCTTATACCTAATAGTTTGTATCTTTTACTCCCCTACCCCTATCTTACCCCTTCTCCCTCCCTCGCCCTACTGGTAAGCACTGGTTTATTCTCCATATCTGTGAGTCTGCTTCATTTTTTATTATACTTACTAGTTTTCTGTATTCTTTTTACAGTCCACATATAAGTGATAGTATACAGTATCTGTCTTTCTCTGACTTACTTTTCTTTAGCATAATACCCTCCAAGTACATCCATGCTGTAGAAAATGGCAAAATTCATTCTTTTTATGGCTGAATAATATTCCTTTGTGTATACATGTGTGTATGTGTGTGTCACATCTTCATCCATTCATCTGTTGATGCACACTTAGATTGTTCTCAGATCTTGACCATTGTAAATTATGCTGCTATGAATATTAAGATGTATGTATCTTCAAGTTAGTGGGGTTTTTTTTTTCAGCTATATGCCCAGAAATGGAATTGCTGGGTCATATGTAATTCTATTTATAGTTTTTTGAAGGACCTCCATACCGTGTCTGTACCAATTTACATTCCCACCAATAGTGTAGAAGAGTTCCTTTTTCTCCACATGCTCGCCAGCATTTGTTCTTTGAGCTCTTTTTGATGTCAGCCGTTCTGACAGGTGTAAGATAATACCTTACCATGGTTTGGATTTGCATTTCTCTGATTATTAGCAATTCTTTCTTCTTTGATGTTTTGCCTCAAGCATTGGGTAACGTGTAATTTTCACTGACATAGGCAAGGGGCACCAAAATGGGAGAAGATAGAAAAGGAAGGACTGCTTAAGTGCATTCCTGCCCCTGGTGCCTCTCTGAAGAGTTCTGACCTTGAAGGTCAAGCCAACACTGTCTGAGCACTCAGTATGTGCTAAACACTCTTTCAGGTGCTTTTTATTGATTCGTTTAGCACTCATGAGCCTCAAGGAGGTGGATACTGCTGTTATTCCCATTTTACATATGAGCAAACTGAGACACAGAGAGCTTAAATGATGTTTTTAACTAAGGTGATATGCCTAGGGATATCTAGAAGCCAGTGAGTCCTGAAGCTGAGAAGCACAGTTGCATTTTACTTTTCTCTTTAACTGAGGGAAGAAAGAATGAGAATTCAATTATAGAAGCAATTAACAATTTTAAAAAGAGATATAACAAACAAACCTTACATCCCTAAACGTGGACAAAAGGGTTTCGTGCCCTGTAAGAAACTCTACCAAATAAAAACAAAACTTGTGATTTTTTTTTCAGCATTCATTTTTCATCAGGATATAGTTCAAACAAACTAGTTAACTGGATCCTGAAGAGCTATGGAGTCAGTTAAACTTGGTCAGTTTCCACATTTATAGAATTAGTTTACTAATAAATAATTCCTGCCTGATCTACATCTTGGAGTTGCTAGAATCATATGAGATACGGTATGTAGAGCTCTGTGATCACAGACAATGTGGTGTAAGTTCCTCTTCCACACTATGAAACATTTTCCCGTAGGAGGTGCCAGATTCTGTACTCAGACAGTGCACTGCTTAGATAAGATTTCTTAAGTGTAATCATGATAGCAAACAATTGTGGAGTAACTCCATGTGTCAGACTTTATCAATGTACATTTAAGTTCCCCAATAATACTATGATGTAGAAAGAAATAAGAACCCACTCCAGTACTCCTGACTAGAGAATTCTGTGGACAGAGGAGCCTGGTAGGTGCTGTCCATGGGGTCGTACAGAGTCGGACACGACTGAAGCGATTTAGCATGCATGTATGCATTGGAGAAGGACATGGCAACCCACTCCAGTATTCTTGCCTGGAGAATCCCAGGGACAGAGGAGCCTGGTGGGCTGCTGTCCATGGGGTCACACAGAGTCGGACACAACTGAAGCGACTTAGCAGCAGCAGCAGCAGCAGCANATTGTAAATTATGCTGCTATGAATATTAAGATGTATGTATCTTCAAGTTAGTGGGGTTTTTTTTTTCAGCTATATGCCCAGAAATGGAATTGCTGGGTCATATGTAATTCTATTTATAGTTTTTTGAAGGACCTCCATACCGTGTCTGTACCAATTTACATTCCCACCAATAGTGTAGAAGAGTTCCTTTTTCTCCACATGCTCGCCAGCATTTGTTCTTTGAGCTCTTTTTGATGTCAGCCGTTCTGACAGGTGTAAGATAATACCTTACCATGGTTTGGATTTGCATTTCTCTGATTATTAGCAATTCTTTCTTCTTTGATGTTTTGCCTCAAGCACTGGGTAACGTGTAATTTTCACTGACATAGGCAAGGGGCACCAAAATGGGAGAAGATAGAAAAGGAAGGACTGCTTAAGTGCATTCCTGCCCCTGGTGCCTCTCTGAAGAGTTCTGACCTTGAAGGTCAAGCCAACACTGTCTGAGCACTCAGTATGTGCTAAACACTCTTTCAGGTGCTTTTTATTGATTCATTTAGCACTCATGAGCCTCAAGGAGGTGGATACTGCTGTTATTCCCATTTTACATATGAGCAAACTGAGACACAGAGAGCTTAAATGATGTTTTTAACTAAGGTGATATGCCTAGGGATATCTAGAAGCCAGTGAGTCCTGAAGCTGAGAAGCACAGTTGCATTTTACTTTTCTCTTTAACTGAGGGAAGAAAGAATGAGAATTCAATTATAGAAGCAATTAACAATTTTAAAAAGAGATATAACAAACAAACCTTACATCCCTAAACCTGGACAAAAGGGTTTCGTGCCCTGTAAGAAACTCTACCAAATAAAAACAAAACTTGTGATTTTTTTTTCAGCATTCATTTTTCATCAGGATATAGTTCAAACAAACTAGTTAACTGGATCCTGAAGAGCTATGGAGTCAGTTAAACTTGGTCAGTTTCCACATTTATAGAATTAGTTTACTAATAAATAATTCCTGCCTGATCTACATCTTGGAGTTGCTAGAATCATATGAGATACGGTATGTAGAGCTCTGTGATCACAGACAATGTGGTGTAAGTTCCTCTTCCACATTATGAAACATTTTCCCATAGGAGGTGCCAGATTCTGTACTCAGACAGTGCACTGCTTAGATAAGATTTCTTAAGTGTAATCATGATAGCAAACAATTGTGGAGTAACTCCATGTGTCAGACTTTATCAATGTACATTTAAGTTCCCCAATAATACTATGATGTAGAAAGAAATAAGAACCCACTCCAGTACTCCTGACTAGAGAATTCTGTGGACAGAGGAGCCTGGTAGGTGCTGTCCATGGGGTCGTACAGAGTCGGACACGACTGAAGCGATTTAGCATGCATGTATGCATTGGAAAAGGACATGGCAACCCACTCCAGTATTCTTGCCTGGAGAATCCCAGGGACAGAGGAGCCTGGTGGGCTGCTGTCCATGGGGTCACACAGAGTCGGACACAACTGAAGCGACTTAGCAGCAGCAGCAGCAGCAGCAATAATACTATGAAAAAGGTACTATTATCATCCCCACTTTACACATGGGAAAACGAAGGAATAGGTCACACTGCCTAAGGTCACACTGCTAAGGAGAGTAAGAACTGGTATTGAACACAGGAAGTTAAAAATATGTCTTATCTCTAAGGATGTAATCAATTGAAGGCAAGGAGAAGGGGCAGGAGAGGATGAGATGGTAAGATAGCATTAGCAACTCCATGGACATGAATTTGAGCAAAGTCTGGGAGATATTGGAGGACAGAGGAACCTGATAGGTTTCAGTCCACAGGATCACAAAGAGTCAGACACAGCTTAGTGACTGAACAACAAGGATATAATCATAAAAATATGATAAAAAATATGCACATCTCTTTTTTGCTAAGAAGGGATTTTATTACAAATAAATCATCTATATTCAAACTAATAGTCAAGATTGTGCCAGTGTGTTTAACTACCATGATTCTAGAATTACTGGAGTGTTTCTCATCAGCTTTGAAAATCCACAAATGTTGACTGAACACATACTACATATCCTATGAGGAGATAAAGAAATAGGGCACAGTTCTTCCCCTAAGCATTTAGATTCTACCTAATAGAAAATAAGTCTTTAGTACTTGGAAATTTTTATGTGTTAAAAACACTTATAACCTTGATTATATGTATGGGTGTGCTATGCTCAGTCATGTCTGATTTTCTGTGACTCTATGGAGTATAACCCTATAGACTGTAGGCTCGTCTGTCCATGGAATTTTCCAGGCTAGAATACTGGAGTGGGTTGCCATATAAATGAAAATAAAATTGGAATCTAATAAGTGAGTAACTAAGCTTTTAAGACTCTAGTGCCATCTTATAGGCATTTGTTGTGAAGTGAAATTTTTACTCACTCAGTCACTGTAGCCGCCCAGGCCCCTCTCTCCATGGAATTCTCCAGACAAGAATACTGGCATGGTAGCCATTCCCTTCTCCAGGGGATCTTAGTATGGATTAACTGTCAGGAATAGAATAATGTGTCCCTGACCTTGAGAATTTTGAAGTCTAGTGAGACTAGTAGACTATTAAATAAATCATATTGATAATATATGACAATATTGTATGTAAGTAAAAAGAACTTATGGGCTTCCCTGGTGGCTCAGACCATAAAGAATCTGCTTGCAATGTAGGAGACCCAGGTTCAATACCTGGGTCAGGAAGATCCCCTGGAGAAGGAAATGGCAACCCACTCCAGTATTCTTGCATGGAGAATCCCATGGACAGAAGAGCCTAGTGGGCTACAGTCCATGGGGCCCCAAAGAGTCAGACATGACTGAGTGATTAACACTTTCACAAAGAACTATACACAAGGTGCTTATGGAACACATACAGAGTGAGAGCTCATAAATTCATTCTTAAAGGAATTAGGAATTGGTTTGGTTAACTATGAGAAAGTTTTAGATGAAAGTCTGTAAATTCAATCAACTCCAGTATTCTTTCCTGGAGAATCCCATAGACAGATGAGCCTGGCAGGCTACAGTCCATAGGGTAACAAAGAATCAGACATAACTGAAGTGACTGCATGCACACTATGTAAATTAATTTGCTGTATAGTTTTGAGTTTGATATATTGGAGGGAGAGAGGGGGAAGGAAGGGGAAGAAAGAGGGAAAAAAGAAGGAGTAGGAGGTGAAACAGGAGGAAATGAAAGGAGGAGGAGTCTTTCAACATTAAATATATTAACTGTTGAGTTTTTAGTAAATGCCTTTCATCGTGTTAGGTTTTGTTTCATTGCTAGTTTTTAAGTGCTTTTGGCATTACAAGGGGAGAAAGCAATGGCACCTGACTCCAGTACTCTTGCCTGGAAAATCCCATGGATGGAGGAGCCTGGTGGGCTGCAGTTCATGGGGTCGCTAAGAGTCAGACATGACTGAGTGACTTCACTTTCACTTTTCACTTTCATGCATTGGAGAAGGAAATGGCAACCCACTCCAGTGTTCTTGCCTGGAGAATCTCAGGGACATGGGAGCCTGGTGGGCTGCCACCTATGGGGTCGCACAGACTCAGACATGACTGAAGCAACTTAGCAGCAGCAGCAGCAGCAGCATTATAAGGTGGTGGACCTTTTCACATGCATATTTGCAAATGTATATAGGTCTGGAGTTTACTCTTGATATAATAAACTGGTTTGTATATTAATGAATAGTATTATTTTCAGGCTAATGCTGACATTACAAAGTGTTTAGGAAGTGTTATCTTCTTGTCCTTGGAAGAAATTTTATGTATGCAGCTATTTCTTCTTTGAACATTTTGTAGAATTCACTAGTGAAATCAGCTTTTCTTTCTTTGCGTATTAACTCAATCACTTGTTGTAAGTCTGCTCAGATTTTCTATTTCTTCTTGAATCAGTTTCAGCAGTTGTCTTTCTAAGAGTTTGCCTGTTTCACTGTGGTCACATAATTTGTTGACATATAGCTGTTCACAGCATTCCCTTATAGTTCATTTTTTCTGTAGCATTAATAATAATGTCTCCCCTTTTATTCATGATGTTAGTCATTTGAGTCATCTGTATTTTTTCTTTTTTTTTTCTTGATTTGTCACATGTTTTTAAATAGCTAAATTTTTGTCTTATTGATTTTTCTACTCTCTATTTCAATTATGTTCTTCCTTCTGTTTGTCTGAGTTCTGTTTTTTCTTATTTTTCTGGTTTCATAATATGGAAGGTTAGGTTATTAATTTATTATTACATAGTTCTTCTTTTCTAATACAGATACTTACATCTCTAGGCATTGTTTTTGCTACATTATATAGGTTCTTGGTGTGTGGTATTTTTGTTTTTATTCATGTTTTCTAATTTCCCCCATGATTTATTCTCTGACCCATTGATTATTTTAGAATGCAATGTTTAATTTCCACATATCAGTGATTTTCCTAGATTTATTTCTGTTATTGATTTCTAATTTTATTCCCCTCAGGTTGGTAACATACTTTATGTGGTTTTAATAATTTTTTATTTATTGCATAAATGTTCCATGTACATGAGGTATTTTCTTCGTGTTTGTGCTGAGATTTACAATTGACATTTTAATTTATAACAATCTTTTTTGGATTAAAAACACTAATTCCAATGATATCTGAATAAGTTATAAAACCAGATGTTCATTGCTGGTATATAAGAAAGCAATTGATTTTTTTGGCTGCACTGGATCTTTGTGGCTGCACACTGGCTGTCTCTACTTCTGGCAAGCAGGGGCTACTCTTTGTTAAGGTATTCAGCTTCTCATTGCAGTGGCTTCTCTTGTTGTGGAGCATGGGATCTAGGTGAGTGGACTGCAGTAGTTGCAGAATATGAGCTCAGCAGCTGTGGTGCATGTGGGCTTAGATGCTCTGTTACATGTGGAATCTTCCCAGATCAGTGATCAAACCTGTGTCCCCTGTGATAGCAAGTGGATTCTTACAACTAGGCCGCCAGGGATTGACTTATATATCTATAATCCTTCTATCCTACCTTGCTATAATTTATTAGTTCCAGGAGGTTTTTTTGTTAATCATGTGAGATTTTCTACATAGACAATTATGTCATCTGCAAACAAAGACAGTTATATTTCTTCTTTCCCACTCTATACACCTTTCATTTCTTTTCTTGCTGGAACCTCCAGTACAATGTTGAATAGGAGCAGTGAGAGGGGACATATAACCTTTTCCTCAGTCTTAGAGATAAAGCATTTACCTTGTCACCATTAAGTTTGGAGCTGGCTGTAAATTTTTTGCAGATGTTCTTCATCAAGCTGTTTATTTTTTCAATGTCCTTTTTTATTTATATTTCTTAAACCAAGTAGTCTCAATTGACCAGACGATCTTCAAGTTCACTGATTCCTTTTTCTGCTAACTCAATTCTGCTGTTGAATCTCTTTAGTAAATTGTACTTTTCAACTCCAGAATTTCTTCTCTATAGCTTATAGCTCTTTATTGACAGTCTCTACTTGGTGATAAAATCCTGCTCATAATTTCTTTTAGTTCCTTAGGCATTGTTTTAATTCATTCTTTGAACATATTTATAATGGCTGATTTAAACTGTCTAGTGAGTTTGATTTCCAGTAGTCATGTATGGATGTGAGAGTTGGACCATAAAGAAAGCTGAGCACCGAAGAACTGATGCTTTTGTACTGTGGTGTTGGAGAAGACTCTTTGAGAATCCCTTGGACTGTGAGGAGATCAAACCAGTCAATCCTAAAGGCAATCAGTCCTGAATATTCATTGGAAGGAATGATGCTGAAGCTGAAATTCCAATACTTTGGCCACCTGATGTGAAGAACTGACTCATTGGAAAAGACCCTGATGCTGGGAAAGACTGATGGCAGGAGGAGAAGGGGACGACAGAGGATGTGATAGTTTTAGGGCATCACTGACTTGATGGACATGAATTTGAGCAAGGTCTGGGAGTTGATGGACTGGGAAGCCTGGCATGCTGCAATCCATGGGAGGTCAAAGAGTCAGACATGACTGAATGACTGAACTGAACTGAACTGAGTTTGAACACCCAGCCTTTTTTAGGATGGTTGGTTCTTTTCTCTATGTATGGCTTCCTGTTTCTTGAGATGTCTCATAATTTTCCCTTGAAAATTAGACATTTTAATTAATATAATGTGGCAACTCCAGAACCTAGAGAAACTCTTTTTTCCCAGGGTTTGTTGTTATTGTTGCTGCTGCTGATTGATTGTTTAGTGACTTTCCCAAGATAATTCTGTTAAATTTCTATTCTTTGACAGCTGTAGCCACTGAAAACTCTGGTCAGTTACCTTAGTGGTCAGCAAATATTTAGACAAAGATTTTCTTAAATGCCTTGATCCATATGTTTCATAGCCTTTGTCAGTGTGTTTTGAATGACTATTAGAGCACATGTTCAATATGTATTAAACTTTCACGTCTATATATGCTAAGCTTCAAGGTCAGCCCTGTATTTGTAGATGATCGTCTAGCTTCCCAGGATTATATCAAAGCATTTCAAAGCTCTCTTTGGATATTTCATGCCCAGATTCTGTTTTAAAGTGTTTTGGTCTGCCTCTTGTTTGCCCAAAATACTATGTCTGCCTCAGGCACTATACTAAATGGTTGCCATTGATTGTTTTCATCAATTGCCTCACTGGAGCTGCACAGGTGTCCAGTGAATGGCCTTTTGATGGCAGAGGGTCAGAAACTCCACCCTCAGATCATGCTAAGCATTTCTATTTTAGAACATGCATCCCACAAAGAAGCAAGCAACTCATGTACACCTGCACAGAAAACAAATCACCTCATCCTACCTGCACTCATCTTTCTCCACATTTAAGGCCAACCACCACCCTGCTTCTTTAAGAAATATCCCAAGCCCCTTGCCTTCCAGGAGGCTGATCTGGGACTTGTTCTCATGCCTCCTCCCTTGGCAGCCTAAGACACTCACATGCTTTATCTCATTAAGACCCCTCAACAACCTTGTAAGCCAGGAAAGATCATCATCCTTACCACTCACATATTATAGATAAAAAAAGACAAAGCACATAGAGTAATTTGCCCCAAATCATTATTACTGTTAAGTGGAAGAACATTCGGACTCTAAGACTCTAGAGTAGGTCCCCCACCTGCGGGATCTGGTGCCTGGTGATCCAAGGTGGAGCTGATGTAATGATAATACAAACAAAGTGCACAATAACTACAACGCGCTTGAACACCCAAGACCGTCCCTCCCTCCCCCACCCCAGTCCATGGAAAAACTGTCTTCCACTAAACCGGTGTGCCAGAAAAGTTGGGGACCGCTGCTCTAGAATCTGTTCCTTTTAAGCACATTAAATATAAACAAGGCGAAAAGATGCAATGTAATACAGAAGACAAGAGAGGAAGAAAATGACAGAGAAAAACCCAATCTGAAAGAAAATATATAAGGGCATGAAATAAACAACTGACTTTGCAATTGAAAGTGCTATAAGGAAAATTGGTAAAGAGGGGTCAACCACAAAGCATTGCTTGCAAAAGTTACCAAACTGCTAAGCGGCACAAAAAGGTTCTTAACAGAGTAAAAAAGTGGAGCCACCTACAAAGAAGACCAATATTGCATAGGAACCTGGAATATCAGGTCCATGAATTAAGGCAATTTAGTTAATTAGTTAGTTCAGTCACTCAGTTGTGTCCGACTCTTTGCGACCCCATGAATCGCAGCACACCAAGCCTCCCTGTTCATCAAAAACTCCGGAGTCTCATCCTCTGTCATCCCCTTCTCCTCCTGCCCCCAATCCCTCTCAGCATCAGAGTATTTTCCAATGAGTCAACTCCTCGCATGAAGTGGCCAAAGTACTGGAGTTTCAGCTTTAGCATCATTCCTTCCAAAGAAATCCCAGAACTGATCTCCTTCAGAATGGATTGGTTGGATCTCCTTGCAGTCCAAGGGACTCTCAAGAGTCTTCTCCAACACCGCAGTTCAAAAGCATCAATTCTTGGGTGCTCAGCTTTCTTCACAGTCCAACTCTCATATCCATACATGACCACAGGAAAAACCATAGCCTTGACTAGACAGATCTTAGTTGGCAAAGTAATGTCTCTGCTTTTGAATATGCTATCTAGGTTGGTCATAACTTTTCTTCCAAGGAGTAAGCGTCTTCTAATTTCATGGCTGCAGTCACCATCTGCAGTGATTTTGGAGCTCAAAAATATAAAGTCTGACATTGTTTCCACTGTTTCCCCATCTATTTCCCATGAAGTGATGGGACCGGATGCCATGATCTTCATTTTCTGAATGTTGAG
>SJYX01005104.1:51735-86838 GCA_006410675.1 Oreotragus oreotragus
ATAAAGGACAAAAATGGTATGGACCTAACAGAAGCAGAAGATATTAAGAAGAGGTGGCAAGAATACACAAAAGAATTGTACAAAAAAGATCTTCAAGACCCAAATAATCATGACGGTGTGATCACTAATCTAGAGCCAGACATCTTGGAATGTGAAGTCAAGTGGGCCTTAGAAAGCATCACTACGAACAAAACTAGTGGAGGTGATGGAATTCCAGTTGAACTATTTCAAATCCTGAAAGATGATGCTGTGAAAGTGCTGCACTCAATATGCCAGCCAATTTGGAAAACTCAGCAGTGGCCACAGGACTGGAAAAGGTCCGTTTTCATTCCAGTTCCAAAGAAAGGCAATGCAAAAGAATGCTCAAACTACCGCACAATTGCACTCATCTCACATGCTAGTAAAGTAATGCTCAAAATTCTCCAAGCCAGGCTTCAACAATACATGATAAAGGACAGAAATAAACTTCCTGGTGAACTTCCTGATGTTCAAGCTGGTTTTAGAAAAGGCAGAGGAACCAGAGATCAAATTGCCAACATCTACTGGATTATGGAAAAAGCAAGAGAGTTCCAGAAAAACATCTATTTCTGCTTTCTTGACTATGCCAAAGCCTTTGACTGTGTGGATCACAATAAACTGTGGAAAATTCTGAAAGAGATGGGAATACCAGACCACCTGACCTGCCTCTTGAGAAATCTGTTTGAAGGTCAGGAAGCAACAGTTAGAACTGGACATGGAACAACAGACTGGTTCCAAATAGGAAAAGGAGTATGTCACCCTGCTTATTTAACTTCTATGCAGGGTACATCATGAGGAACCCTGGACTGGAAGAAACACAAGCTGGAATCAAGTTTGAGGGGAGAAATATCAATAACCTCAGATATGCAGATGACACCACCCTTATGGCAAAAAGTGAAGAGGAACTAAAAAGCCTCTTGATGAAAGTGAAAGAGGAGAGTGGAAAAGTTGGCCTAAAGCTCAACATTCAGAATACGAAGATCATGGCATCCAGTCCCATCACTTCATGGGAAATAGATGGGGAAACAGCGGAAACAGTGTCAGACTTTATTTTTTTGGGCTCCAAAATCACTGCAGATGGTGACTGCAGCCATGAAATTAGAAGACGCTTACTCCTTGGAAGAAAAGTTATGACCAACCTAGATAGTGTATTCAAAAGCAGAGACATGACTTTGCCAACTAAGGTCCGTCTAGTCACGGCTATGGTTTTTCCTGTGGTCATGTGTGGATATGAATGTTGGACTGTGAAGAAGGCTGACCGCCAAAGAATTGATGCTTTTGAACTGTGGTGTTGTATAAGACTCTTGAGAGTCCCTTGGACTGCAAAGAGATCCAACCTGTCCATCCTGAAAGAGATCAACCCTGAGATCAACCCTGGGATTTCTTTGGAAGGAATGATGCTAAAGCTGAAACTCCAGTACTTTGGTCACCTCATGCGAGGAGTTGACTCATTGGAAAAGACTCTGATGTGCTGGGAGGGATTGGGGGCAGGAGGAGGGGGGGACGACAGAGGATAAGATGGCTGGATGGCATCACTGACTCGATGGACATGAATCTGAGTGAACTCTGGGACTTGGTGATGGACAGGGAGGCCTGGCGTGCTGCGATTCATGGAGTTGCAATGAGTCGGACATGACTGAGCGACTGAACTGAACTGAACTGAGTGAGTTGAGTCAAGTCCAATAAGGATGAGTATTGCAGGTAGGAAATCCAGGGAAATGCCAGACAGGTCAAATGACAATTATCTAGGAATGAGGCCTTGAATGAACCTCCAAACCTAGTCCATATCCTCCAGTGGACTAACAGAAAGATTAGTTGTTAGGATGCTGGTTTTCACAAATACGGCAGAGCTGGGTAGAGGGTGTGGGAATATGACACATAAAATATCAAAAGCTTCACTGCTCTTATAGATATTTTGTCATTTTTCTTGAATAAATACTCCTCATATTGTTGGAAATTGTTGGTTAATTTTCAGAGTTCTGAAAAAGCTGATTGTGACACTTTTGCCAGAGTCCTCATTGCTTTTACAGAGGAGTGGTTTCCAAACATTCTCTGTCATCATTTTGAAAAGTGCTTTTGCTACCACTGATTCTAACAGTCCAGTGAAGTGAAGTGAAGTGATGTTGCTCAGTCGTGTCCGACTCTTTGCGACCCCATGGACTGTAGCCTACCAGGCTCCTCCATACATTGGATACTCCAGGCAAGAATACTGAAGTGGGTTGCCATTTCCTTCTCCAAACAGTCCAGTAGCATAGCTTTATTTCCCCAGGAGTGTGAGATAAAAGAGTATGTCCCTGGGTAAAATCGACAGAAGCTCCAGAAGTGTAGAAAAGGTATGGAATTGGGTCTAGGTACCCAGTGATCCAGGATTACTTAATCCATGAAAAAGCAACTTCTAGAAGCTACTTTTCATGTATTTTCTTATCTGTGTTTTGTTCATTTACTCTTAGTTTCTAATATAAGTTTATTGTTAAGTATTGGGTCTCTATTCCTGCCCTACAAATAGGTTTATCTGTACCATTTTTCTAGTTTCCACATATATGCATTAACATACAATATTTGTTTTTCTCTTTCAGACTTACTCCACTCTCTATGACAGACCCTAGGTTCATCCACATCACTACAAATGACTTAATTTTGTTCCTTTTAATGACCATGTGTACCACATCTTCTTTATCTATTCATCTGGATGGACATTTAGGTTGCTTCCATGTCCTGGGTATTGTAAATTGTGCTGTAATGAACATTGGGGTGCACTTGTCTTTTTTAATTATGAGTTTGTTATATGTCCATCATCAAGTATAAAACAGATAGCTAGTGGGAACCTGCTGTATAGCACAGGGAACTCAGGTAGGTGCTCTGTGGTGACCTAGAGAGGTGGGATGGGGGATGGATTCAAAAGGGAGGGGATGTATGTGTATATATAGCTAAGTCATTTCATTGTACAGGAGAAACAAACACTACGTTGTGAAACAACTATACTCCTACTTTCTTAAGTGATCTTTTCTCTGCTGAATTAAGCAGAAAAGATATTTTCCCCTTTCCAGTTGGGTGATCATCAGCCCACAGTTAACTGCGGGAATAGAAAATTCCAGAAGCAAGGATGGACTGATGTGCTATGAACACCCAGGAAGGGCAGACAGACAGGGCAATTTGGGGAAGTTACTTCCTTCCTTTGCTGGCTAGTCCTTCATGGTATAATGAGAAATAGTAGCATTCCTAGAAATAAACATTGAATCTTTTTTCACAGTGTATATAAATTTCTATTTTACAATAGTAATTTTTCTTTTTTCTTTTCTTTTTACAAATTTCAAATAAAAACACTATGAGAGAAGTTCTGCTTTCAAATTTCCTTTAGAATTATCTATTATATGTAAAATTTAAATTTTTCACAATTAACATANTTCCACATATATGCATTAACATACAATATTTGTTTTTCTCTTTCAGACTTACTCCACTCTCTATGACAGACTCTAGGTTCATCCACATCACTACAAATGACTTAATTTTGTTCCTTTTAATGACCATGTGTACCACATCTTCTTCATCTCTTCATCTGGATGGACATTTAGGTTGCTTCCATGTCCTGGGTATTGTAAATTGTGCTGTAATGAACATTGGGGTGCACTTGTCTTTTTTAATTATGAGATTGACATATGTCCACCATCAAGTATAAAACAGACAGCTAGTGGGAACCTGCTGTATAGCACAGGGAGCTCAGGTAGGTGCTCTGTGGTGACCTAGAGAGGTGGGATGGGGGAAGGATTCAAAAGGGAGGGGGTGTATGTGTACATATAGCTAAGTCATTTCATTGTACAGTAGAAACAAACACTACGTTGTGAAACAACTATACTCCTACTTTCTTAAGTGATCTTTTCTCTGCTGAATTAAGCAGAAAAGATATTTTCCCCTTTCCAGTTGGGTGATCATCAGCCCACAGTTAACTGCGGGAATAGAAAATTCCAGAAGCAAGGATGGACTGATGTGCTATGAACACCCAGGAAGGGCAGACAGACAGGGCAATTTGGGGAAGTTACTTCCTTCCTTTGCTGGCTAGTCCTTCATGGTATAATGAGAGAAATAGTAGCATTCCTAGAAATAAACATTGAATCTTTTTTCACAGTGTATATAAATTTCTATTTTACAATAGTAATTTTTCTTTTTTCTTTTCTTTTTACAAATTTCAAATAAAAACACTATGAGAGAAGTTCTGCTTTCAAATTTCCTTTAGAATTATCTATTATATGTAAAATTTAAATTTTTCACAATTAACATAGAACTTTGAAGAATTTACACATGAGAAAATAAAAATAACGGTATAAGACAGTACAGAAAAGCAAGGGTAATATGAGACCAGAGGTCAGAAAGCTATTTTTAATCTGTTTCTTAGTCGTCTTGTATAGGAGCCAATCTCAGCTAGGTGCTTTGGCTAGAATGTCAAAAATGCCACAGTTTGTGTCTCAAGAATTCACAGCTTAGCAGGGAAGAAAAATGTATAAACAAACAATCATAATACAACATGAACAGTGCTGATAACAGTGAAGTAAGTTTCTAGGGAATGCAGAGGAGGAGGTAGGTGGTGCTCAGCTTGTGGGTTTAGGGAAGAGAATATCTCACAGAGACAAGCTTCCCATCTCTGTCTGGGGAATAGCTTTTCCATGTGAATCTGCCCCAGCACACAGGGCAGGATTTCAGTCAGCTTAAGCACAATGTTTTTTTGGACCTCATCACTGCGAAAGCCCTCCTCAAAGTATCTATGGTACTTTTTGTTCAAGGAGGAAGTTGGTATTATATGAGTTCAAATAAAGGTAGGATGTCCATCTAGTATATTAACACCATCTTATTTGCCCTACTTCGGAGCAATTCTGGCTATATTCACCCTAGAAATGTTTGGATAACTGGCCATACACATTCTTTTGAGAAGAAGAGCAGGCATCTCACTCCTGAAAGAAGGTATACAATGGAGCTTGCCTCCACCCCTTTCATTTTTCATCCTCTAGACCAGCTATCAGAGTTTTCCAAAGTAATATTCATTTGGGAACATGAATATTATAGTAACTATTTCTTTACTTTGATCCCATCTTGACACGGTTTTCTCTGTTGGCCTTTGAAAAATATTTTGAAAATGATGTGAGCATAACATGTTTTTTCAATATTGAGTCATAAGATTATTTCATTCATTTTGATATCTTTGTTTGGAGAATTCTAGTTTATGAATACTGCAGGAATCTGCAGAGTTCCAACCCACATATGTTTGCCTGTGTAAAGTTTGCCTTTTACTCTTGAACTTCATAATCCCCTCAAGATAATAACAAGTCTTACACATTGTGTCTTTATCTCATGGTCATGCTATCACACTCTTGTTTGGTTTGCACAAGTAACATGTTATAAAGCATTGTAAATTAGCCTAAACTTATCTAAAAAAGAGGTCCATTCTAGCCCAGAGAGTGAGTGGCTTAGTGTCAGAAGCGAGAACAGATGCTCGGTTTACAGCATAAACCTCTTTCTCAGGGACACACAGACAATTACTAAAGGAATCATGATTTTCTCCTGTAACTGCAGAATTTGTTAAGGATATCCCCTTTCTTCCATAGGTAGTAAAGATGGGACAAAGTACTAGACTGGAGACTTGTATTTTCCCTTCCATTCTCAATGGAGAGTTTAAGGTTACAATTCGATGAACTGGGATAATTAGAAAGTGATACGGAGTTCCCAGGTGGGGAACTGGATTGAGAGAAGCAGCAGAAACTGGCCTTGGCCAAGAGCGTGGGCAGCTGAGAGGGGCAGAAGCAAGCCAATCCCAAAGGGCACACGGAAGGTTTGGGAGCAGTGTGAGTAAAACCAGAAAAGCAGATCCAGGAGAGATGCACGTAAATCTCTCGATGGCTGAAGCATTGAAGCCTTCACTCGTTGTTTTCCCAAGTTTGCCATGTATAACAGCCCAGAACAATTCTGCGAGGAAAGTCAGCCTCCTGACCTTGCTGCCAATACAGTTTCCATCAACTGAACACCTAGTGTTTTCTTTTCTTGAAGTCTTTAACATCAGAAAGGTAGTCATTTTTTCTA
Organism: Oreotragus oreotragus; assembly: GCA_006410675.1. NCBI lineage: Eukaryota > Metazoa > Chordata > Mammalia > Artiodactyla > Bovidae > Oreotragus > Oreotragus oreotragus. The sequence continues at coordinate 57,823 of SJYX01005104.1, forward strand.
TATTTCTCTTAGAAAAAGAATTAGTGAGTTTTCCCCATGAATCTACAGAAAATGATTCTAGCTAAGGTATATGATACGTATTTATTGAGAAAATCCATAAAACTCACAAATTCAAAAGGAGTTTGAACAACAAGACTTTGAAAATACCAGGGAAGATTCAGATGTCTTGTTAGCATGAATTAAGCGACAGTATCTCTAGATCTCCACCATGGAGATCAGTGTGTCCCATCTGCTTTTGTTCTCTCTCTCTGCTTCACTCTACTCAGAGTCTGGAGTCTTGGCAGAGGGAGTGTGAGCAACACCAGTTGGATGATGATGCCCATCCCTTAGGGAAGGCAGCTGACTTTTTCAGGGAACCCCACCTCACTAACAAACAGCAGGAAAAAGTCACCCCTGATTGAATTCATTACTAAAACAAGAAAGGATAGAAACCAGCAGATAAAATATTCAGAGTGAGAGTCATAGCAACATACTCTCCAGTTTCCTAAATTAAATAAGATGACTTTTCTAATAGTAGGAGGAATTTTTTGGTAAAAGTCAGGCTTAAATAAGAGCAATGGGTAGTCAAGAATGTAATGCTGAAAACCAGAACCAACACCAACAGAGTTAATGAAAGTTAAGAATTCAGTGTCGAGTTAAGTGAATTAGCCTGAAACCCAAGGCAATTACTCAGGTCAATCTGTGAAGACACTACCCATGACAAAATAAAGTGGGAGAATGGAGTAACAATCTATGTTCATGATCAATGCTAGAGCCCCTATTGAAGAAAATATGACATTGTCTAATGAAAGTAATCATTTGGATGGGAAAAACTTCTGAGCTGAAATGAAAGAAAATTCATATGAATAAATAAATGAGAAAAAAGGGTAGCTCTTCTCTACAATAGTATTCTAATTAATAAAAATAAATTAATAATGGAGGTAGAAAATCATAATTTGTCCAAAGCCATGGACAAATCACTGTTGCACGTAAGAATCATCTATAGGTGATAAAATTAGTTGGCAAGAATATGATAATGTAGCATCTCAAATGATCTTCCCATGAGGTGCTTATCAGTAACAAAGGGAAAATTGTAATTTACAATGGAGAACCCTGGCAGGTACCACTTTAACCAAGTGATTGAAGTTAGCATCACCAATAATAAGACATATAAAAATCATGTATCTTCTGGTGTGATATATTGAAAAAGGCACAGAATCTCTATTGTGATATTCTTGCCAATAATGCAGAACTCCTTTTTGGTAAAATTATACAAAATAACTAGCTGGTACTCTTCAAATTTGTTGAGTTGATTAGACAGAGAGAAAGGTCATTGAAGTCACCATGCTGAAGAGAAAAGAGATGTGCCATCTAAATGCAACATTAGATCCTAAGTTGGATGGTAAAACATAAAAAGATACATGAGATGGTTGGTAAATTTCAAAAAGTGTATGCAAATTAGCTAATAGTATTGGATCAATATTCCCCTTCATGGATCACAGCCTTGTCTTGGTAAAGGGTCTTGCACAACCCAGTGAAGCTATGAGCCATGTCGTACAGGGCCAGCTAAGATGGACGGGTCATAGTGAAGAAGTTCTGACAAAATGTGTTCTCCTGGAGGAGGGAATGGCAAACCACTCCAGTATTATTGCTGCCAGAACCCCGTAGGCAATATAAGAAGACAAAAATATGTGATACCAGAAGATAAGCCCCCAAGTTGGAAACTACCCAATATGCTACTGTGGAAGAGTAGAGGGAAATTACTAACAGCTCCGGAAAGAATTGGAGAAGGAAATGGCAACCCACTCCAGTACTCTTCCCTGGAAAATCCCATGGGCTAAGGAGCCTAGTAGGCGACAGTCCATGGGGTCACAAAGAGTCAGACATGACTGAGTGACTTCACTTCCTTCCAGTAAGAATGAAGCAACTAGGCCAAAGCAGAAATGACACTCAGCTGTGGACGTGTCTGGTGATGAAAGTAAAGTCCAATGTTGTTAAGAACAATATTGTAGAGGAATTGGAATGTTAGGTCCATGAATCAAGGTAAACTGGTCACTCAAGCAAGAGATGGCAACAGGGAACATTGATATTTTAGGGATGAATGAACTAAAATGGATGGGAATGGAAAATTTAATCCAGATGACCAACTATATCTGCTATAGCAGGCAAGAATCCCTTAGAAGAAATGGAAAAGGGCTCACAGTCAACAAAAGAGTCCAAAATGCAGTAGTTGGGTAAAACTTCAGTTCATTTCCAAGGCAACCCATTCATCGTCACAGTAATCCAGGTGTATCCCCCAACCACCGATGCCAAAGAAACTGAAATTGGCTGGTTCTACAAAGACCTACAATACCTTCTAAAATTAATACCAAAAAAAGACATCCTTTTCATCATAGGGGATTAGAATGCAGACTTAGGAAGTTAACGGATAGTCAGAATAGCAGGCAAGTTTAGATTTGGAATGCAAAATAAATCAATGGCTAAAAGAGTTTTGTCAAGAGAACACACTAGTCATAGAAAACACCATTTTCCAACAACACAAGAGATGACTCTTCACATGGACATCAAAAGATGGTCAACACCAAAATCAGATTGATTCTACTCTCTGCAGCCAAAGATGGAGAGGTTTTCACAGTTAGCAAAAAGAAGACCTGGAGTTGGCTGTGGCTCAGATCACGAGCTCCTTATTGCAAATTTCAGGCTTAAATTGAAGAAAATAGGGAAAACCACTAGCCTATCCAGGTATGACCCAAATCAAATTCCTTATGATTACACAGTGGAGGTGATGAATAGATTCAAGGGATTAGATCCAGTAGAGAGAGTGCCTGAAGAACTATGGATGAAAGTTCATAACATTATACAGGAAGCAGTGACCAAAACCACCCCCAAGAAAAAGGAATACAAGAAAACAAAGTGGTTGTCTGAGGAGACTTTATAAATAGCTGAGGAGAGAAGAGGAGAGAAAGAGAAAGGGAAAGATACCACACTGAATGCAGAGTTCCTGAGAATACCAAGGAGAGATAAGAGACCATTATTAAATGAGCAGTGAAAAGTAACAGAGGAAAACAATAGAATGGAAAGACAAAAGATCTCTTCAAGAAAATTGGAGATATCAAAGGAACAATTCATGCAAGGATGGGCACAATAAAGGACAGAAATAGCATGGACCTATGAAATTAAAAGGCGCTTACTCCTTGGAGGAAAAGTTATGACCAACCTAGATAGCATATTCAAAAGCAGAGACATTGCTTTGCCAATAAAGATCTATCTAGTGAAGGCTGTGGTTTTTCCAGTGGTTATGTATGGATGTGAGAGTTGGAAGAAAGCTGAGCACTGAAGAATTGTTACTTTTGAACTGTGGTGTTGGAGAAGACTCTTGAGAGTCCCTTGGACTGCAAGGAGATCCAACCAGTCCATTCTGAAAGAGATTAGCCCTGGGATTTCTTTGGAAGGAATGATGCTAAAGCTGAAACTCCAGTACTTTGGCCACCTCATGAGAGGAGTTGATTCATTGGAAAAGACTCTGACGCTGGAAGAGATTAGGGGCAGGAGGAGAAGGGGACGACCGAGGATGAGATGGCTGGATGGCATCACTGACTCGATGGACGTGAGTCTGAGTGAACTCCAGGAGTTGGTGATGGACAGGGAGGCCTGGAGTGCTGCAATTCATGGGGTCACAGCTGACAGCCTCCAAATTTGGAAAAGAGTTTGTCCAGGCTGTATATTGTCACCCTGCTTATTTAAGTTACATGCAGAGTACATTGTGTGAAATGCCGGGCTGGATGAAGCACAAGTTGAAATCAAGATTGCCTGGAGAAATATCAATAACCTCAGATATGCAGGTGACACCACCCTATGGCAGAAAGCAAAGAAAAAATAAAGAACCTCTTGATGAAAGTGAAAGAGGAGAGTGAAAAAGTTGGCTTAAAACTCAATGTTCAAAACATTAAAATCATAGCACTGATCCCACCACTTCATGGCAAGTAGAAGGGGGAAAAGTGAAAGCAGTGACAGAATTTATTTTCATCGGCTCCAAAATCACTGCAGATGGTGACTGCAGACATGAAATTAAAAGATGTTTGCTCTTTGGAAGAAAAGCTATAACAAACCTAGACAGCATATTTAAAAAGCAGAGACATCACTTTGCTGACAAAGGTCCATACAGTCAAAGCTCTGTTTTTTCCAATAGTCATGTGTGGATGTGAGAGTTGGATCATAAAGAAGGCTGAGCATCAAAGAACTAATACTTCAAATTGTGGTGCTGAAGAAGACTCTTGAGAGTTCTTAGGACAGTAAGGAGATCAAATCAGTCAACCCTAAAGGAAATAAACCCCGAACATTCATTGGAAGGACTGATGCTGACACTGAAGCTCCAATACTTTGGCCACCTGATGCCAAGAGCTGATTCACTGGAGAAGATCTGTATGCTGGGAAAGATTGAAGGCAAAAGAAGAGAGTGGCAGAGAATGAGATTGTTAGGTAGTTTCACTGACTCAGTGGATATGAATTTAAGCAAACTACCAGAGATAATGAAGGACAGAGGAGCACAGTGTACTCTAGTCCATGGAAATGCAAAAGATGGACATGACTTAATGACTGAACAACAATCATTACTAACTTACTGGTTTGGATAGCTGTGCTCTAATTATTGAAGATGTTGACATTTTGGAAAAGTATATGAGAACTCCAAATATTATTTTTACAACTCTTTGTAAAAGTCTAACACATTTCAAAATAAAAAGTTTAAAAATATTCAGAATAGAAAGAAAAAAGGGAGAGAGAGAAAAGAAGGCTCTTGCTTTTCTAACTGATACTGCCAACATAATTACTCTCCATTTCTAGGTACCTTCATTGACCCTACTGAGATGGACAGGGAGGCCTGGTGTGCTGCAATTCATGGGGTCGCAAAGAGTCAGACACAACTGAGTGACTGTAGATCCAGGAGAGATGCACGTAAATCTCTCGATGGCTGAAGCATTGAAGCCTTCACTCGTTGTTTTCCCAAGTTTGCCATGTATAACAGCCCAGAACAATTCTGCGAGGAAAGTCAGCCTCCTGACCTTGCTGCCAATACAGTTTCCATCAACTGAACACCTAGTGTTTTCTTTTCTTGAAGTCTTTAACATCAGAAAGGTAGTCATTTTTTCTATATTTCTCTTAGAAAAAGAATTAGTGAGTTTTCCCCATGAATCTACAGAAAATGATTCTAGCTAAGGTATATGATACGTATTTATTGAGAAAATCCATAAAACTCACAAATTCAAAAGGAGTTTGAACAACAAGACTTTGAAAATACCAGGGAAGATTCAGATGTCTTGTTAGCATGAATTAAGCGACAGTATCTCTAGATCTCCACCATGGAGATCAGTGTGTCCCATCTGCTTTTGTTCTCTCTCTCTGCTTCACTCTACTCAGAGTCTGGAGTCTTGGCAGAGGGAGTGTGAGCAACACCAGTTGGATGATGATGCCCATCCCTTAGGGAAGGCAGCTGACTTTTTCAGGGAACCCCACCTCACTAACAAACAGCAGGAAAAAGTCACCCCTGATTGAATTCATTACTAAAACAAGAAAGGATAGAAACCAGCAGATAAAATATTCAGAGTGAGAGTCATAGCAACATACTCTCCAGTTTCCTAAATTAAATAAGATGACTTTTCTAATAGTAGGAGGAATTTTTTGGTAAAAGTCAGGCTTAAATAAGAGCAATGGGTAGTCAAGAATGTAATGCTGAAAACCAGAACCAACACCAACAGAGTTAATGAAAGTTAAGAATTCAGTGTCGAGTTAAGTGAATTAGCCTGAAACCCAAGGCAATTACTCAGGTCAATCTGTGAAGACACTACCCATGACAAAATAAAGTGGGAGAATGGAGTAACAATCTATGTTCATGATCAATGCTAGAGCCCCTATTGAAGAAAATATGACATTGTCTAATGAAAGTAATCATTTGGATGGGAAAAACTTCTGAGCTGAAATGAAAGAAAATTCATATGAATAAATAAATGAGAAAAAAGGGTAGCTCTTCTCTACAATAGTATTCTAATTAATAAAAATAAATTAATAATGGAGGTAGAAAATCATAATTTGTCCAAAGCCATGGACAAATCACTGTTGCACGTAAGAATCATCTATAGGTGATAAAATTAGTTGGCAAGAATATGATAATGTAGCATCTCAAATGATCTTCCCATGAGGTGCTTATCAGTAACAAAGGGAAAATTGTAATTTACAATGGAGAACCCTGGCAGGTACCACTTTAACCAAGTGATTGAAGTTAGCATCACCAATAATAAGACATATAAAAATCATGTATCTTCTGGTGTGATATATTGAAAAAGGCACAGAATCTCTATTGTGATATTCTTGCCAATAATGCAGAACTCCTTTTTGGTAAAATTATACAAAATAACTAGCTGGTACTCTTCAAATTTGTTGAGTTGATTAGACAGAGAGAAAGGTCATTGAAGTCACCATGCTGAAGAGAAAAGAGATGTGCCATCTAAATGCAACATTAGATCCTAAGTTGGATGGTAAAACATAAAAAGATACATGAGATGGTTGGCAAATTTCAAAAAGTGTATGCAAATTAGCTAATAGTATTGGATCAATATTCCCCTTCATGGATCACAGCCTTGTCTTGGTAAAGGGTCTTGCACAACCCAGTGAAGCTATGAGCCATGTCGTACAGGGCCAGCTAAGATGGACGGGTCATAGTGAAGAAGTTCTGACAAAATGTGTTCTCCTGGAGGAGGGAATGGCAAACCACTCCAGTATTATTGCTGCCAGAACCCCGTAGGCAATATAAGAAGACAAAAATATGTGATACCAGAAGATAAGCCCCCAAGTTGGAAACTACCCAATATGCTACTGTGGAAGAGTAGAGGGAAATTACTAACAGCTCCGGAAAGAATTGGAGAAGGAAATGGCAACCCACTCCAGTACTCTTCCCTGGAAAATCCCATGGGCTAAGGAGCCTAGTAGGCGACAGTCCATGGGGTCACAAAGAGTCAGACATGACTGAGTGACTTCACTTCCTTCCAGTAAGAATGAAGCAACTAGGCCAAAGCAGAAATGACACTCAGCTGTGGACGTGTCTGGTGATGAAAGTAAAGTCCAATGTTGTTAAGAACAATATTGTAGAGGAATTGGAATGTTAGGTCCATGAATCAAGGTAAACTGGTCACTCAAGCAAGAGATGGCAACAGGGAACATTGATATTTTAGGGATGAATGAACTAAAATGGATGGGAATGGAAAATTTAATCCAGATGACCAACTATATCTGCTATAGCAGGCAAGAATCCCTTAGAAGAAATGGAAAAGGGCTCACAGTCAACAAAAGAGTCCAAAATGCAGTAGTTGGGTAAAACTTCAGTTCATTTCCAAGGCAACCCATTCATCGTCACAGTAATCCAGGTGTATCCCCCAACCACCGATGCCAAAGAAACTGAAATTGGCTGGTTCTACAAAGACCTACAATACCTTCTAAAATTAATACCAAAAAAAGACATCCTTTTCATCATAGGGGATTAGAATGCAGACTTAGGAAGTTAACGGATAGTCAGAATAGCAGGCAAGTTTAGATTTGGAATGCAAAATAAATCAATGGCTAAAATTGTTTTGTCAAGAGAACACACTAGTCATAGAAAACACCATTTTCCAACAACACAAGAGATGACTCTTCACATGGACATCAAAAGATGGTCAACACCAAAATCAGATTGATTCTACTCTCTGCAGCCAAAGATGGAGAGGTTTTCACAGTTAGCAAAAAGAAGACCTGGAGTTGGCTGTGGCTCAGATCACGAGCTCCTTATTGCAAATTTCAGGCTTAAATTGAAGAAAATAGGGAAAACCACTAGCCTATCCAGGTATGACCCAAATCAAATTCCTTATGATTACACAGTGGAGGTGATGAATAGATTCAAGGGATTAGATCCAGTAGAGAGAGTGCCTGAAGAACTATGGATGAAAGTTCATAACATTATACAGGAAGCAGTGACCAAAACCACCCCCAAGAAAAAGGAATACAAGAAAACAAAGTGGTTGTCTGAGGAGACTTTATAAATAGCTGAGGAGAGAAGAGGAGAGAAAGAGAAAGGGAAAGATACCACACTGAATGCAGAGTTCCTGAGAATACCAAGGAGAGATAAGAGACCATTATTAAATGAGCAGTGAAAAGTAACAGAGGAAAACAATAGAATGGAAAGACAAAAGATCTCTTCAAGAAAATTGGAGATATCAAAGGAACAATTCATGCAAGGATGGGCACAATAAAGGACAGAAATAGCATGGACCTATGAAATTAAAAGGCGCTTACTCCTTGGAGGAAAAGTTATGACCAACCTAGATAGCATATTCAAAAGCAGAGACATTGCTTTGCCAATAAAGATCTATCTAGTGAAGGCTGTGGTTTTTCCAGTGGTTATGTATGGATGTGAGAGTTGGAAGAAAGCTGAGCACTGAAGAATTGTTACTTTTGAACTGTGGTGTTGGAGAAGACTCTTGAGAGTCCCTTGGACTGCAAGGAGATCCAACCAGTCCATTCTGAAAGAGATTAGCCCTGGGATTTCTTTGGAAGGAATGATGCTAAAGCTGAAACTCCAGTACTTTGGCCACCTCATGAGAGGAGTTGATTCATTGGAAAAGACTCTGACGCTGGAAGAGATTAGGGGCAGGAGGAGAAGGGGACGACCGAGGATGAGATGGCTGGATGGCATCACTGACTCGATGGACGTGAGTCTGAGTGAACTCCAGGAGTTGGTGATGGACAGGGAGGCCTGGAGTGCTGCAATTCATGGGGTCACAGCTGACAGCCTCCAAATTTGGAAAAGAGTTTGTCCAGGCTGTATATTGTCACCCTGCTTATTTAAGTTACATGCAGAGTACATTGTGTGAAATGCCGGGCTGGATGAAGCACAAGTTGAAATCAAGATTGCCTGGAGAAATATCAATAACCTCAGATATGCAGGTGACACCACCCTATGGCAGAAAGCAAAGAAAAAATAAAGAACCTCTTGATGAAAGTGAAAGAGGAGAGTGAAAAAGTTGGCTTAAAACTCAATGTTCAAAACATTAAAATCATAGCACTGATCCCACCACTTCATGGCAAGTAGAAGGGGGAAAAGTGAAAGCAGTGACAGAATTTATTTTCATCGGCTCCAAAATCACTGCAGATGGTGACTGCAGACATGAAATTAAAAGATGTTTGCTCTTTGGAAGAAAAGCTATAACAAACCTAGACAGCATATTTAAAAAGCAGAGACATCACTTTGCTGACAAAGGTCCATACAGTCAAAGCTCTGTTTTTTCCAATAGTCATGTGTGGATGTGAGAGTTGGATCATAAAGAAGGCTGAGCATCAAAGAACTAATACTTCAAATTGTGGTGCTGAAGAAGACTCTTGAGAGTTCTTAGGACAGTAAGGAGATCAAATCAGTCAACCCTAAAGGAAATAAACCCCGAACATTCATTGGAAGGACTGATGCTGACACTGAAGCTCCAATACTTTGGCCACCTGATGCCAAGAGCTGATTCACTGGAGAAGATCTGTATGCTGGGAAAGATTGAAGGCAAAAGAAGAGAGTGGCAGAGAATGAGATTGTTAGGTAGTTTCACTGACTCAGTGGATATGAATTTAAGCAAACTACCAGAGATAATGAAGGACAGAGGAGCACAGTGTACTCTAGTCCATGGAAATGCAAAAGATGGACATGACTTAATGACTGAACAACAATCATTACTAACTTACTGGTTTGGATAGCTGTGCTCTAATTATTGAAGATGTTGACATTTTGGAAAAGTATATGAGAACTCCAAATATTATTTTTACAACTCTTTGTAAAAGTCTAACACATTTCAAAATAAAAAGTTTAAAAATATTCAGAATAGAAAGAAAAAAGGGAGAGAGAGAAAAGAAGGCTCTTGCTTTTCTAAGTGATACTGCCAACATAATTACTCTCCATTTCTAGGTACCTTCATTGACCCTACTGAGATGGACAGGGAGGCCTGGTGTGCTGCAATTCATGGGGTCGCAAAGAGTCAGACACAACTGAGTGACTGAACTGAACTGAACTGAACTGAGCTCCATTCACAGCTAAGCCTGCTGTTATGGACTGAATATTTATTTCTCCCAAAACTCATGAGCTGAAATTCTTTCCTCTGTAGTGAGGGTATTAAAAGGTGGGAGCTTTGGGGGTGCTTATGTTATGAAGGTGGAGCCCTCATGAATGAGATTAGTGCATTATAAAAAAGATCCCAGAAAAATATCACCTCTTCCACATGTGAGTACACAGAAGATAGCTGTCTATGAACCAGGAAGCAGGTTCTCACAGACACCAAATCTGGAAACACCTTAATCTTGGACTTCTCAGCCTCCAGAACTATGAGAAATGTATCATTGTTTAAGTCACTCCATCTATGGTATTTTTGATACAATAGCACTGAACAGACTGACATCTGCTAAGACAAACAGCCATTAATTCTATGTCTCACTTTCTAGTTGCAACAGCAATTAGCCAAATAAATGATATTTTCAAATACATGACTATTTGTTAATTTTATATTTATCTTGTAAAAAGAAATTAATTTCATTTTTTAAGTTAGGAAATTATTTTTCATTCTTTCTTCATCTTATGATTAAGAGTAATGTGATTTTCTTTCTACATTGTTTTCTTGTGTATCTCTATTCTTTTCTGAATAAATGCTCAATTATAATATTCTTACATATACAGAATCAAAGTATGTAAATATGTGCTGTGAAAAATGAATTTCTGCATATGAGATCATGTTTTAATTGATTTTTATTGTATATATTGTGTCTGTGTTCTTATAGAATAAAATTTAGCCTTCAAATGATATGCACAATTAGAGAAAGAGTTGACCAACCATATGAGCATGGATCAACACAATAACTTGATTTGGTTTCTGATACCTTTCCAGTGGAGAGACAAAGTCAGAGACAAAGTCATAATCCATAACCTACATAGCAGTCTATATCTCAAGAACTTCAGCTTATGGATTGTCCCCACACAGTTTGAATGTGTTCTATATTTCTTTATGAAATCTTTCCAAATACCACCTTCACAGCCTTTGTCAAAATATTATTGGTTATATAATACTCCAAAGTCAAGAGAAATGGTTTCTAAGAGCCCAAGAATACAATGAGTCTTTACTTAATATGTGTGGCAAATGTGGATAGAATCTTTTCAATAGTATTTTGAATTTATTTTAGGACTTTGTGAATGTGTTGTTTCTCAGTGATTTAATGTAAAACCATTGACTTGCAGGCCAAATGGGAGTAGAGGCTAGTGACAACTGTAGACTGGTTAGACTTGATGATAATCTGAGATTTAAAAACTAATTCCCAAAGCAATAAAATATCTTTGTTAAAATAAGTAATGTTTGCACGTTAGGACCTTTCAAGCAGCAAATGCAAAGCCACCTTCAGATACCTCACATAATAGAGTTTTATTTTAAAGGATGCACAAGGGAGTAAGACAGACAAGAAACAGCTGCATAGCCAGGTTTTCAAGAGACTAGGATAACTTTCAGAATCCTTCCACAATAACAAAGCTGGGGCTCATGGAGAAAAGAAATGCTGTTCAGAATACAACATGGCTGGAAAGACCTTGCTGTCATTTTATGCCACTGGTAGTAGGCTCCCTTTATGCACAACTCAGCATGGTTATTCAGCTCCTCTCTGCCACTGCTTCCTGTGCTCCAGCTGCTCCTGATGAAATATTCTCTGCTCTGCAATCTGCTGCACAATTCTTTCTTGTTCACAACATCTGCTACCTTGTAATTTCTACTGGATTATCACATCTTCTTACTACCTTCTCACTCATCAAGCTCCATTTCTGCATCACTTATGTGTTTGTGTCCCTCTCTGTGTCTTTTATTCTAAAACCCCCTAAAAAGAAGATTTTATCAATTTTACTACTTAATTTTGGGGTCTAGCTCTCATGGCAGGCCCCTTCATTAAGGCCACTGACTAGTCTACAAATGGTTGGGTTTTAGTTGACATTCGTTTCAAGCCTAGTTCAAGAATGCTAGTATTTCCAGGTCAAATGAACCAATGTATAGTTATTATATATACTTTGTGTAGAAATCGCTAAGAAAACAATGTGGGCATGACAAGTTATACGCAGATTCTCAAAAACAGGCTATAAGCGCTTTGCCTGGCTTACCCATTCAACTTTTTGCACCTCTCTGAATCCAGAAAGAAAATACAGCTTTAAGTTTTTATCCATAAAGCTGGTTCTATTATTGGGATCATCAGCCGGATATGAGACTGCCATGTAGGATCTGAATCACCATCAATCATCACTAAACAAAGCAGAGTTAACTGTCTTATGGAGCTGTAGTGCTTTTTCCTGCTGTGCCCATTAGCACAGCTAACCAGCTCAGATAACCTGCCCATTGGTTATAACACATAAACACACCCTCACACCTAAACACAGCCATCACTAGCAAAGTGCCGTCAGTGATGAATGAGATTCAATCAGCCTTCTGGCCTTCCAGGCTCAAGATAACATTCCTGCTATTGATAGTATCAATTTATAATTTAATTTCAGGTCCTAGCTCTTAAGAGATAAGACTGTTTGCAGAGCTAAAATCTAATCCAGTGGAGGGTTTTGGACAGAGTTCCATAAATTCTGATGACCACAAGATAGCCTGATTTCCTTAAACCTCTGCTAGAATACATTTTATAAACTTGAATTTCTAAACAAGGAATAATGAAAACGATGATGCCAAATTTAATCTTTGCTTATCCATTTACCCAAATGCATGAACTGGATGATCAGCCTCAGTGTACTCTTATAAAGAAAAAGGAAAAAAAGGAAGAAATCTGCTTGTGATCTTCACAAAAGTGCAGGCAAATTACAGCTTCCTCTGAGTAGTCAGTGACAATTGAGCCCATACTTTTATTAATTTACTATTGACTTTTCTTTAAGAAAACAACACTTGCTTATGGTGAAAGTCGTAAACCATACAGAATGATAAACAGAGGTCATTACTAATCATTCTATATCTGGCTTCTTCGTTGAGGGTCTGCCTTCTGCGTATTTATTTCAGGAGATCTGCCACTGTAAACCCTGCCACCTTCAGCTCTCCTTGAGAACGGACGCTCCTTTCTGCTCTGGGATTGATGTAGGCGTAGACCAAGTTATCAGGCAGCTCCTGACCCCATCCAAGGAGGATAATTTTATTGTGTGTCTGTTTAGCCTCTGTCTTGTGCTCTCTTGAAGGCATCAATTCTCTCAGGTGAAGAACACAAATAAAATTTAGAACTGCTCCCTCAGGCTAAAGGTTAGGAATCATGCCAAGATTTCGCTGAATGAAGTCACTGTCTGCATAATCTCCCCTGCCCTGGCCAGCTCTCTCTACGGCGTGCTGCCCTTTGATTAGAGAAGTATTAAAGGCAATGGAAAGTCACTCAGGGGTTTGATTGCCAGTCGTTTTCTTCTCTTATCCAGCTTCTGTTTCATAGGATAATCCCAAGACGATCACTTGTTCTGCCCTCTCTTTTGCCATTTTTCTGACACACATATGTGTGGCAAGTGTGCGCCTGAAACCTATGAAACAACCAGCAGCAATAAGCATCTCCTCCGTCATTTTCTTTGCCTACACCACACCCTCCTCCTCTCCTAACAAAGAACTTTGGAGAAATCGCCTTTCTCCTAGTGTGGAGCAAAGCCATTAAATAAAAATTATAGGGTGGTTTAGCCAATTTCTCCGCTCTACTGTGAATTCTTCAAAGCTGTTATCCCAGGATGCTGCCCGCATATTTCTCCCTATTCTAAGTAAGCATCTTCCACTAAAGTATAAAGAATAATAAGTCAGTTCATCAAAATGGTCATAGACGTAGAGTTTAGCTCTTGATTATCAGCCTCCATGCTTCCTCCTTGGGCCAAGTTTCATCTTTACTCATCCTGGGGCATTCTGAAATAATGCAAATGTAAGCTCTTTGTAAAATAAACTTATTCTTTGAAAATCTGAATAAGGATGAAACACATTCTTCACATTTTGCATGTAAATACTTTAAATCTAAATTGTGTAAAAATATTCATTTTTAAACAACAGCAAAACAACCACCTGAGTAGTTGGGAAACTGAAAAAAATCAAAAATTTTGCTAAGCCTGAATGCTGACTAATTTTTTAAAATGCAGACTCATTTTTTCCCCAGAATGACAAATGTGTTCTGGAATATCATTGTATTGACATCCATGGAAATTGGCATCTAATCCTAGTTTTACCTCTTCTTCATTGTGAGTTCTGGGCAATTTATTCTCCCTCTTTTTCCACACCGTTAAATGAGATGATTGCTTTCATAGAATTCTAGCATCTTTCCTTGTTTTCTTATCCCTTGGACATCAGGTAGAACACTAAATTCCCTCCTCTCACCTATCCATAGGGAAAGACTTCCAAAAATGATAATTCCAGGTCTTACCCTCACATCTCTCCTGATTAATGAATTTGGAAGTCCATTCCTGTGGAGGCATCAGCCTGACCCCTTAAAGCATACTTCCCCCATTCTTCTAAGGCTCAAGTTTTCCAGTACAGATTTCTGGTGGAAAAGCCTAGCGTTTTCTAACTCAGAATATGACTGGATGAGTAAATTTAATTCCGAGGTAAAGTGTAAGTGTATCTTCACATTCTGTAGAGGATAGGTAATAAAGCAGGTACTTTGATGTTCATTTTTTGCCTGACTCCTACAGTTATCTCTCCATTGGCTTTAAACTTGAGGGAATAGGAAAGAACTGTTTTGTTTTAAGCTCTCTGTAAAATCTCAGTCAAAGAAACAAAGTCCTGGTGAGAAAAACTAGAATCAAGGGAGAGAAGGAGGGGAAAGGAGAAGGAGGGAGAAAGGAGGAAGCAAGGAAAGAAGGATTGAAAAAATATATGTTGGATGGGTAAACTGATAGGCAAATAAACAAATGCCTCTTATTACTTGTTAGCAGAACAATTTTACATAGATACTTATTTAAACGAAGCAGTCTGACATTTGCTGGATTGTTGCAAATGAGTGTACATGTTTTATGTACATGTGAGTATACATCTTTTGTCTGTGAGGTCCAACCAGTCCATCCTAAAGGAGATCAGTCCTGGATATTCATTGGAAGGACTGATGGTAAAGCTGAAACTCCAATACTTTGGCCACTTCATGCGAAGAGTTGACTCACTGGAAAAGACCCTGATGCTGGGAGGGATTGGGGGCAGGAGGAGAAAGAGATGACAGAGGATGAGATGGCTGGATGGCATCACTGACTCTATGGACATGAGTTTGAGTGAACTCTGGGAGTTGGTGATGGACAGGGAGGCCTGGCGTTCTGCGATTCATGGGATCGCAAAGAGTTGGACACGACTGAGCAACTGAACTGAACTGAACTGAAATGTACTTTATTCTGAGTAAATTCCATACTCAAAGTATACTGTCAGATTACACGGTGTAGTACCACATCAAAGTTTATTTGGAGCTTCTTTGATGCCCAATAAACCCTAGATCACAAGCTCTTACAGAGTAGGAAGGGCTCCCTCAGTGGCTCAGCAGTAAAAAAAAAAAATGTGCCTGCAATGCAGGAGACACAGGTTCAATCTTTGAGTTGGGAAGATCCCCTGGAGGGCATGGCAACCCACTCTAGTATTCTTGCCTGGAGAATCCCATGGACAGAGGAGCTTGGCCAGCTATAGTCCACAGGGCTGAAAAGAGTGGGACACAACTGAAGCAACTCAGCACGCATGCAAAGAGTAGGAAACCTACTCCTTTTGGTTTTCTTGTGCTTACTATCTAGCTTAGCATTTACATTTATTTGCTAAAATAAACAGGATGATAATTTGGAGGTGCTTCCCAGCCCTCTCTTAGCTGAGTGCTTGCTGGATGCAGATGCCAATGATCAATGATCCTGAATTCTGAACCAATTCAAAGGGAACCTTGACAGGATGCTTTGAAAAGGAAGGAAGCTAGTATTCAATTCCATTGTGACTCAGCTGTAAAGAATCCGCCTGCAATACAGGAGACCTGGGTTTGATCCTTGGGTTGGGAAGATTCCCTGGAGAAGGGAAATATTACCTACTCCAGTATTCTGGTCTGGAGAATGCCATGGACTGTATAGTCCATGGAGTCGCAAAGAATCAGACACAACTGAGTGACTTTCACTTTCATTAATATATGTAATTTATTTAATGATGGAAGTCACAACTACTACCTGAATATTAGCTTTAGTTTTCAAATTAAAATGTCTTCTTAAAAATCAAAATCCCTTTATACACTGTTGGTGGGAATGTAAATTGATACTTACTTTTTGTAGAATAATTTGGCAAAATTCATCAAAAGCTTAAAAAATAACCACTAACTGTCACCCAGAAACCTCTCTTTTGGAACTTACACTAAGAAAACCATTATGCCTGTGCACAAAATTTTTTCAGTAGATAATTCTTATAATAGTAAAACTTTAGAAACATTGAAAATGTCCCAAATTGGGAATCTTTTTTGAACAGTAAATCTATATTTAGGAACACAGCATCTTATAAAATTATGGAGCAAAAAACATAAAATATTCTCAAGTTAAGTTTATGACATAGTATTACTGAAGGGTCTAACTTTTTAAAGTAAATATATGTTAGTCTATACATATCCGCCCTCTTCCCAAGATGCCATGTCATTCTTTTTACTACATATTTTAGTTGTAATTCGTTTATATATTTGGGAATCTCTTTTTATGGGTCTCTTGCATTTCTATTTATTTTCCAAGGAGAGGTATTGACTACTCTTTTTTTTAGACTGTCTTTCTAGGAATGCTTATATTGTGAACAGCCTTGGAAGATACAGGTAGTACTATTCAGTTTAATACAGATAGTGCCTCCTCTGAGACCAAGTTCTGACAGACTATTGCCCGTAAGAAATGATTCAGTTTCCCTAAGCTCAGTGTCCGTCTTCTGTAGTACAGTCCACTGTTCATAAGGGTACTCTTGGGCCCTCTTTGTGTAACCCCGTGGCAATTGAGGCTCAGGAACTAGATCAGGACATGCTGATACTCTATTGTTGTAATAAACTGTCCTTTATCTCTAACATAGAAGACTCATGTCTTCTACCGGCATCCATAAAATTATGACAGGCTAAGTTTGCAGCTTGCAGTTGTTAATAATGTAAGTTGTAAAATTTGTGATCCTTTATATGCTGCAATCTTACTATAACAAATACAGATAACTTTAGAACCAGATGTTTAATGCTGCTTTTTAAAAGAAACATAAAGCCAGGTGCAAAGTCTCAATAATGTGCCAATAATAGCATCAGAGGATCTACACGGCAGGACTCGGGGTGAGGCAGCTTAAGAGACTTCATCTGTTGATAAAGCTGGATCTTCTGATGATGCTTTTCACATGTCAAAATCCTTGAGGGTTCTGTTTTCAACTTAGAGCCTATTGAAGTCTCAGGCAATCCACTGATTATTATTTATGCAGTTCATAGGGCAAAGAACTGTCCCAACAAAATAATTTGGTCTCTTGGAAAAAATGTCAGCTGCAACATCTGACAGGGAACAGGTGTTTAGTGCATAGGACTCAGAGTCAAGAACCTTCTGCCTCTAAATGTAAACTGTCAAGTGATAAGCGTTCACCGGCAAATGGCACTGGGAACAGTGCCTTTCTTTAGAGAACAGATGAGACTTTATAGTTGCTGGAGGTTATAAATGTTTGTGAATATGGCTGTGCATACATATGTTCTCTCATCAACATCCTTTGGAACACAGAAGTAAAATGGTTATGAAAATGTCTTTCTCCTGTGGTAGTTTCATTTCTATAATTTGAAGTAAGATGAAATGAATAGACTGTAATTATCTACAGATTTCTTTGGCATATATTTCCACTGTACCTTGGAACTCAGCAATGGTTGTTTGAGGCAGATAAAAAAAAAAAGAAAAGGAAGAGAGGTTCTTTACTTGCCTCTTAAGCCACTGAGTTATATTCTCAGGAACAGAAAGGGGAGGGCTGAGTTCATGTCTGATTGATTTCAGGGAAGGCAGGCTTAGAATAATTAAATTGGGGCTTTCTTTCATTCCTAAAAGAATTTTAAAGTTTTAAAGTAACTATTGTTACATAAATCCAACCTATAAGAAGCCCCTTTAGGTAGAAATTGACTCTCAACAATTAAAATTTTAATCCATTATAAATGAGTACAAATAAACCTAATCCAGTTTCCTACCACAGAGTTGCCTCCCATTTACTCTTTTAGGTTTAATGTGGATTTCTGAATGGGGCTTTGATTCCCAGTCCCCTTTCTCATAGACCTCTAGAGTCATATCAGTTTCTTTCCTTTACAACACATTGCTAGTTTCTTTCACCAACATCCATCATCACTGTCCACCTTAGTAACAGGACTCAAGTTTTATTCAGGAGGACAGTGTGTTCAGCTCAAAGACTACAGTTCCCCGGTTTTTTGTTTTGTATTGTTTTCTATGATTAGATGTAGCCAATGACTAATTTTTGATCAAATATAAGTATGCTGCTGAATTTCTGGGAAGCTTTTTAGAAAGGAAATAATGCTTTCGCCTCTTCTTTTTTTATTTTTTAAATTATGAAAGTATGATAACACATTTACAGAGACTTGGAAAATATGGAACAAAGTTATTAATACATATTGTCACACTGTGTATTACAATTATTTTTAAGTAGATAAAGTAAGATTTTTAGTTGAAGTTTTAATATCAAACTCTCAAAAATTAGCAGAATGAATATATAGAAAAGTAGAAAGATATAGCAGATCTGAAAGAAAGATAGTGTTAAGTCATGTCCAACTCTTGCAGTCCCATGAATTGTAGCCTGCCAGGCTCCTCTGTCCATTGGTTTCTCCAAGCAAGCATACTGGAATGGACTACTGTTTCCTTCTCTAGGGAAACTTCCTGATCCAGGAATTGAACCCAGGTCTCTCCTGCATTGCAGGCAGATGCTTTACCAACTGAGCTACCAGAAGTCCCTTGGTAGATCTGAAAAGCACCATAAACCAATTCAACATAATTAAGATTTATACAATTTTCAGACAACAGTAGGATAAAAATTCTATTCAAGTTCCCATAGACTATAAGCTAGGAGACACTGGAACATATCCAGGGAATTTCTCCTCTTCTTCTTACCCTTCTCTCTTGCTCTCCTTTTTGCTATCTCATTTTTGCAGATGAAATCACCACAATTATCTTGCTGATGCAAATCAAGGAGCACAGAAAGATGGCAGTATTTTGGATTTCAGAAATTTTGTGCTTTCTCCAAACAGTCTCCTCTGAACTTTTTTGTCATTGTGGTTATTTATATAAAAGAATATACCCTGGGAGTACAGCTAATTCAATAATTCTAACTGAATCAGGTGATTCTAGCTTACACAGATTGGCAGCCCTCAGATTAGACATTTATCACAAACTCATTGGTCAATGTTTAAAATGGATTAGAAAAGTTATCTCTCTTAAAAGAGATAAAGAAACAGTGTAAGGTAGAAGAAAAAAATCTAGGCATTGAATTAGCAGGGAGGATTATGTTGGTGATGGAATTTCAGTAGAGCTATTTCAGTCCTAAGAGATGATGCTGTAAAAGTGCTGTACTTAATATGCCAGCAAATTTGGAACACTCAGCAGTGGCCATAGGACTGGAAAAGGCCAGTTTGCATTCCAATCCCAAAGAAAGGCAATGCCAAAGAATGCTCAAACTACCACACAATTACATTCATCTCACATNTAGATGTAGCCAATGACTAATTTTTGATCAAATATAAGTATGCTGCTGAATTTCTGGGAAGCTTTTTAGAAAGGAAATAATGCTTTCGCCTCTTCTTTTTTTATTTTTTAAATTATGAAAGTATGATAACACATTTACAGAGACTTGGAAAATATGGAACAAAGTTATTAATACATATTGTCACACTGTGTATTACAATTATTTTTAAGTAGATAAAGTAAGATTTTTAGTTGAAGTTTTAATATCAAACTCTCAAAAATTAGCAGAATGAATATATAGAAAAGTAGAAAGATATAGCAGATCTGAAAGAAAGATAGTGTTAAGTCATGTCCAACTCTTGCAGTCCCATGAATTGTAGCCTGCCAGGCTCCTCTGTCCATTGGTTTCTCCAAGCAAGCATACTGGAATGGACTACTGTTTCCTTCTCTAGGGAAACTTCCTGATCCAGGAATTGAACCCAGGTCTCTCCTGCATTGCAGGCAGATGCTTTACCAACTGAGCTACCAGAAGTCCCTTGGTAGATCTGAAAAGCACCATAAACCAATTCAACATAATTAAGATTTATACAATTTTCAGACAACAGTAGGATAAAAATTCTATTCAAGTTCCCATAGACTATAAGCTAGGAGACACTGGAACATATCCAGGGAATTTCTCCTCTTCTTCTTACCCTTCTCTCTTGCTCTCCTTTTTGCTATCTCATTTTTGCAGATGAAATCACCACAATTATCTTGCTGATGCAAATCAAGGAGCACAGAAAGATGGCAGTATTTTGGATTTCAGAAATTTTGTGCTTTCTCCAAACAGTCTCCTCTGAACTTTTTTGTCATTGTGGTTATTTATATAAAAGAATATACCCTGGGAGTACAGCTAATTCAATAATTCTAACTGAATCAGGTGATTCTAGCTTACACAGATTGGCAGCCCTCAGATTAGACATTTATCACAAACTCATTGGTCAATGTTTAAAATGGATTAGAAAAGTTATCTCTCTTAAAAGAGATAAAGAAACAGTGTAAGGTAGAAGAAAAAAATCTAGGCATTGAATTAGCAGGGAGGATTATGTTGGTGATGGAATTTCAGTAGAGCTATTTCAGTCCTAAGAGATGATGCTGTAAAAGTGCTGTACTTAATATGCCAGCAAATTTGGAACACTCAGCAGTGGCCATAGGACTGGAAAAGGCCAGTTTGCATTCCAATCCCAAAGAAAGGCAATGCCAAAGAATGCTCAAACTACCACACAATTACATTCATCTCACATGCTAGTAAAGTAATGCTCAAAATTCTCCAAGCCAGGCTTTAGCAATATGTGAACCATGAACTTCCAGATGTTCAAGCTGGTTTTAGAAAAGGCAGAGGAACCAGAGATCAAATTGCCAACATCTGCTGGATCTTCGAAAAAGTAAGAGAGTGCCAGAAAAACATCTATTTCTACTTTATTGACTATGCCAAAGCTTTTGACTGTATGAATCACAAGAAACTGTGGAAAATTCTGAAAGAGATGGGAATACCAAACCACCTGACCTGCCTCTTGAGAAACCTATATGCAGGTCAGGAAGCAACAGTTAGAACTGGACATGGAACAACAGACTGGTTCCAAATAGGAAAAGGAGTACAACAAGGTTGTATATTGTTACCCTGTTTATTTAACTTATATACAGAGTACATCATGAGAAACGCTGGGCTGGAAGAAGCACAAGCTGGAACTGAGATTGCCAGGAGAAATATCAATATCCTCAGATATGCAGATGACACCACCCTTATGGCAGAAAGTGAAGAGAAACTAAAAAGCCTCTTGATGAAAGTGAAAGAGGAGAGTGAAAAAGTTGGCTTAAAGCTCAACATTCAGAAATCTGAGATCATGGCATCCGGCCCCATCACTTCATGGGAAATAGATGGGGAAACAGTGGAAACAATGTCAGACTTTATTTTATTTCCAAAATCACTGCAGATGGTGATTGCATCCATGAAATTAAAAGATGCTTACTACTTAGAAGGAAAGTTATGACCAACCTAGATAGCATATTGAAAAGCAGAGACATTACTTTGCTGACAAAGGTCCGTCTAGTCAAGGCTATGGTTTTTCCAGTGTCATGTATGGATGTGAGAGTCAGACTGTGAAGAAAGCTGAGCACTGAAGAATTGATGTTTTGGTGAAAACTCTTGAGAGTCCCTTGGACTGCAAGGAGATCCAATCAGTCCATCCAAAGGCGATCAGTCCTGGGTATTCATTGGAAGGACTGATGTTGAAGCTGAAACTCCAATACTTTGGCCACCTGATGCGAACAGCTGACTCATTTGAAAAGACCCTGATGCTGGGAAGATTGAGGGCAAGAGGAGAAGGGGATGACAGAGCATGAGATGGCTGGATGGCATCACTGACTCAATGGGCATGAGTTTGGGTGAACTCTGGGAGTTGGTGATGAACAGGGAGGCCTGGTGTGCTGTGGTTCATGGGGTCACAAAGAGTGAGACATGACTGAGCAACTCCACTGACTGAACTACATTGTTCTATATTTGAAACTGTTACTGAGTCCAAGCTTGCTCTGCTCACCATATGACAGGCTAATGAATCCAAGAAACAAGATGTTTATTTTTTTTTTCCTTTGAACACGCGTTCCCCATCCAGAACTCCCCTCCCACCTCCCTCCCAAACCGATCCCTCAGTGCACCAGCCCTGAGCACCCTGTCTCATGCATCAATCCTGGACTGGTGATCTGTTTCATATATGATAATACACATGTTTCAATATTATTCGCTCAAGTCATCCCACCCTCACCTTCTCCCACAGAGTCCAAAAGACTGTTCTATACACCTGTGTTTCTCTTGTTGTCTCACATATAGTGTCATCATTCCATCTTTCTAAATTCCAAATATATGCATTAGTATACTGTATTGGTGTTTTTCTTTCTCACTTACTTCAGTCTGTATAATAGGCTCCAGTTTCATCTACCTCATTAGAACTGATTCAAATGTATTCTGATTAACTGGTGAGTAGTATTCCATTGTGTATATGTACCACAGCTTTCTTATGCAAACATCTAAACAAGATGTTTAGGCAAGGAATACGACTTTATTTGAAAAGGTAGCTGACCAAGAAGATGGCAGACTAATGTCTCAGAGTAACCATCTTGCTGGGGCCTGGATGCCAGGTTCTTTTATAGAGTCAGAGAGAGAGACAGACAATGTGGAACTAAAGTCAAAAGGAAGAATAGAGAGGGAGAGGCAGTGAGGAAATAAAGTTAAAATGGTCCTCGGTCTCACAAAACATCCCCAAGAAGGGTCAGCCTTTGGAGAGGGTGTGTTAATTTCTTCTATTCATAGGTGGGCAGGGTCAGATTATATTTCTATTAGCTGAACAAAAGCACTTTAATTTACTGTCAGGCAGAGGGGCAGGGCAGAGAAGGCAATGGCACCCCACTCCAGTACACTTGCCTGGAAAAATCCCATGGATGGAGGAGCCTGGTGGGCTGCAGTCCACAGGGTCACGAAGAGTCAGAAACGACTGAGCAACTTCACTTTCCCTTTTCACTTTCATGCCTTGGAGAAGGCAATGGCAACCCACTCCAGTGTTCTTGCCTGGAGAATCCCAGGGACGGGGGAGCCCGGTGGGCTGCCGTCTGTGGGGTCGCACAGAGTCGGACACTACTGAAGCGACTTAGCAGCAGCAGCAGTAGCAGAGGGGCAGGGTCCTTTAAAAGGCAGGTGATTATGTTATTATAATAACAAAAGCAACAGAAAGCAAGTCAAAGAAACAGTTTCCAACATGGAGTCAGAAGTGACTTCTTTTCTGAAACAAAACCAATGGATAAATACATGTAAAAAGATTGTCAATAGTTCATTCTGTTTTTACTCACATCAGAGAGGCATTATAGTGACATGATCGGAAATCAGATAGCTTGGATTTGTACCTGGTCCCACATCGGACAAGCATGTGATAGTAGACAAGTTTCTCTCTTTTTCTTTCTCTCCCTCTCTCTGTAACAAAATGAAATATATAACTTGTTTCTGTTTAGGGTATTGGAGGAGGGTCAACAGCAGAGGTGATCAGACTGTCAACAACATGGAAAACATGCTTCTCTCTCTCCTTCTGAACTCCTTCCCCATCCATCGCCAATGATTCCACAAAGTAAATGGTAAAGTTGTTCAAGTATATAAGAAGTATGCCTCCTAAACAGACAACTAAATTTTATTTCTTGTGTCTGCATTCTCAGTTCAAAATAATAGGATTTGAGGGTATGTGCAAAATTCAATCTCACTTATCTTCTGCTATTTCACTTTGGTTTATGATCAATTCAAGGATTAAATCTGCAGCCTAAATCTTTGCATGTATATAAACAATTTACGTCAATTTTTAAATTTTTATTTAGGGCAAGTCTTACTTATTGCTAGTCATCTGTAGTTACATCAATTGACACTCTTTTTAATGCATAATACATTCATTATATTTCTGAATAACTGGCTGTGTACAGGGCATAAAATATTCTTCAATATCTCCCGGTGTTCAGCTTGTCATTATTGCTGACTTTATTCATTTCTACTGTACATAATGGGAGTATAAGACAGATTCAAGTGCCCTTATTTGCCTTTACTTAGATTTACTTATCCCTCCCTTTCCTCCCTTTATGATGCTGCATTTCTAATTCCTTTATTTTACTTATTTATTTATTTATTTTGGCTGCATCAGTTGTGGCTTGCAGGATCCTCACTGCAGCACACACACTCTCTAGTTTTGGTATGTGGAATCTTAGTTCTCAGACTAGGGACTGAACTCACATCCCCTGCCTTACAAGGCAGATTCTTAACCACTGGATCGTAAGAGAAGTTCCAAATTCTTTTCTATTTTTATTCTCAATTACTTTCTGGTATTAATCATCTACATTAAGGTTGCCCATCGTCAACATTTATTATTCTGTGAAATTCATCCATGGAAAGGAATTATCTGTTCATCATTGAATTATGTCCTTATAACTGTGGATTCACAAAGAGTCAGATATGACTGAGCAACTTTCACTCTCAACTGAGTACTACACAATAATTCCCTTCTGGTTTTCATTCTTGTAAATGAAGATAATTACGATGATTTACCTTTTTCTTATTTCTTAACCTGCTGGAAATATATTTTATGTACTATCATTAGGAACAGTGAACCAGTGTAGTGTATTAGTCAAAATCACATTTTAATAAAATAATTTCTTATATACATGCTTTCTACCACCTCATGCGAAGAGTTGACTCATTGGAAAATACTCTGATGCTGGGAGGGATTGGGGGCAGGAGGAGAAGGGAACGACCGAGGATGAGATGGCTGGATGGCATCACGGACTCGATGGATGTGAGTTTGAGTGAACTCCGGGAGATGGTGATGGGTAGGGAGGCCTGGCGTGTTGCGATTCATGGGGTCGCAAAGAGTCGGACACGACTGAGCGACTGAACTGAACTGAACTGAACCACCACTGTCTAACCTTCCTGCAAGACACTTCTTTTTTATTTCCGAATCCATACCTATCAACCATCTTTGACTTATCATGTCACTGTTGGCCATTGGTCATATTGTAGATATTTCCAAATATTCCACTCAAGATGCTTCATTTCAGTGTATAATATTTTCTGAATGGAAAATGTTTTATGAGCTCTCAAACCAAGCTATTTAGAATCCAGCTTTCTTATTCATTATGTCTCAAAGCAAAGAAACCAGAGTCACACTTGCAAAGTGAAGAATCTCTCAGAGAAGACATTTCAAGTGAGTTCAAAAAGTTGCCATCTCCCAATTATCCTCAGTTAGGATGAACAAAAAATTTTGACTGGCAACCCCTCCAATACTCTTGCCTGGAAAATCCCATGGATGGAGGAGCCTGATAGGCTACAGTCCATGGGGTCGCTAAGAGTTGGATACAACTGAGCAACTTCACTTTCCCTTTTCCCTTTCATGCATTGGAGAAAGAAATGGCAACCCACTCCAGTGTACTTGCCTGAAGAACCCCAGGGATGGGGGAGCCTGGTGGGCTGCCATCTATGGGGTCACACAGAGTTGGACACGACTGAAGCGACTTAGCAGCAGCAGCAGCAGACTTCAAAAATGATCCTTAAGCCTTTGGTTTCACTTGTATCCCCCTATAAACATTTTTAACAGCATTGCTTATTTACAGCAGATATGATTGTACCAAGTTTTCTAAATTTTGTTTTCCTTGCCTCTCTAACATTCTAGTTCTGCTGACCTAATTCTTTTAATAGTTTGCTATAATCACCTCTGTTTCTCTGTCTAAGCTATGCTTATATCATGTAGATTATAACAGAATTTTAATAAATAGCTGTTTGAGGTAAGGAAGGACTGGATGATACAGAAACTAATGAAGAGACTATTAAATCTTTAAGTAGATAAGTAGAAGGAAGAAAAGGAGGGGTGATGATCATGGTCATGAATAATCATCTGCATATGGCGGGCTGTTATATAGACACCTACTGCATTCATTTAAAATTAAAGTCAGGCACTGACATTTGACTCCTGATATCTTTTATAAAACACTCTACCATTCCTCATGTTGAGTTCTTCCCATCTCTCTCTCTCTCTCTTTTTTTTTTTTTGGATTAACATGCTAATTTTCCTTTCTGCCAAAGCAGTCATTTGAGATAGGAACATTAGTTCATTGGAGCAGAAGTACGTCAATAACACTCGAGAAGGGAGAAAAAAAAAAAAAAACTAGAGCCCATACAGAGCTGAAAAAACAGGCATCGTTTTCATCTTTTTTAAAATCTGTGTCACATGGAGCATTTATTAGAATAAGAGCAAGGCTGCCAGGTTTTTCTAGGACTGATAGAAGTTCAGGCCCATTTTTAATACGTATTATTGTACTTAATCCTCACAATGGTTGGAACTGTGGAGAAAGGTTAAGAGTGACGTCAATATGAGCACAACAGAATCTCTAATAGAAAATATTCTTAATTAGGAATAAGTAGATTTGAGCTCTGTTTCCAATTCTGCCACTAACTACCTTGAGGAATTAACTTGAGTTACTTGGCTCCTCTGGGATTTAATTTTCTCATCTATAAAATGAAGGGCTTAGACAGCAAGCTCTAGCTCTAAAATTCAGTGTGCATTTTCATCAAAGAAAATGCATTTCAGCCATTCATTTCAAAGCAAGAATTGTTATTACTAAAGATAGAAATAACACAGGTGGCTTAAGCATCATTGCAGAGGATGAACAACCTTCTTTTTACACATCAGAAGGTCACTCCCTTTTGCCCAGAAAAGCCCATGGAGTTCTCTGATCATATTTTACATGGGAAATTGTTTCCTGCTACCTCCCTATCTTCTCTTTCCTGTTGCTAATGGTCAGTATTTGGCTCCAGATAAAACATTGGAAAGGTAATGCCATGGGACCAACCTACAAGATGTAAATTTCACAGGAAGGTGGTAGAAATGTACAATAGTACATGATACTAGGAAGAATGCTATCTGTATACCAGAAATTTTGAGGTACTTGGAATGACTGGACAGAGTAATCATTAGCTAACTAACATGCCTTGAAAGTTAACAGAGGAGACAAAGCAAAGTATCCTTACAACCTCTAAACCTGAGGGAGAGGGGAGGGGAGGCTGCTTCAGGTACAAATAATATAGAAGCAGTAGGAACTCCTCTCTGAGCTAGTGGCCAGACGTGCTGACATTGGGGAGGGGCCTCCTCCAGAAAGGAGTGCTACCTAGTTGAAGGTACACGGAGCACATTTAAACCTTGGAGCAGAGCACTTTTTTACACCCTCTCTTTTATGCAATACAATTATTTTCAGTAAAAATCATGAAAAGAAGCAAATTACAATAATGACCAAGAAAAAAGCCATGGGTATAGAAAATTCCTTTTCAGTAACTTTGTCATAATTATCCCTATGAAATAAACATTAATTAAAGAAAAATCAATATTACAGTAACAGTGTAACTAGAAATGAAACATAAATCTACTTTCAGGTCTGTTGCAGTAAGTAATAAAAACAATAACAGGCCTTAACTTAAATGGATTAGAAAATGATGTCTAAAAAACTATTTTTCCTTCACATATTCGCATTCATAGACAGTGCAGCCTTGTTGCTATAGTTGATCTTAATTGAGCAAAAACTATTTGTACTAATTTTCATTTCAAACATATTTTTTAATAAAGCGATGATATACATACAAGAAAAGCTTTAAATATAAAGATAATTTTTGCAAATAGTTATAAAAATTTCATTTAACAATAAATTCCAACACCTGCAAACTGCCTATGTCATTGCTTCTTCAAAATTGATTAAAGCAGACTTCAAATTTCTCTACAGTCAAAAAATATCCACCAAAATCGCTTCACCAGAAAATTCATTAAGTCTGTTTCTTCTCATTTAAAACCACTATGCTCTTTTGAGGGGCTTACATGGTGGCTTAGAAGGTAAACAATCTGCCTACAATACAGGAGACCTGGCTTCAATCCCTGGGTTGGAAAGATACCCTAGAGGGGGAAATGGTAACCCACTTCAGTATTCTTGCTTGGGAAGTCTCATGGAGAAAGGAGCCTGACGGGCTATAGCCCGTCAGAAAGAGTTGGACACGACTGAGCAACTAACACACACATGTTCCTTGTTCATTTTGTATCTACTATTTAAATCCTGGAATATCCACTTCCTCAGGAGCTGGGAAATGACTCCCCAAGCAAGTTTAAATTATCATGAAGTTTTAAAATTTACTCTTCAAACATGCATTTGTAGCTAATCTCTGTGTTAGGAGTGACTATATAATTTGGAGTTCTCTGAATTACCTTCCATAGAGAATACGATGTTTATTCAGTGATAAGTAATTTTAAAATGTACTAATTTGTAGCCCTGTATATGTTATTAAATCTCAACCACAACCGTGTCAGTTGCTTAGAATTTAAATCAACAAAAGATTTTTTAGGAGAGGAGCATTTTATCATTGTGATGGTTTAGTTGCTAAGTTATGCCTGACTCCTGCAACCCCATGGACTATAGCCCATCAGGCTCCTCTGTCCATGGGATTTCCCAGGCAAGATTAGTGGAGTAAATTGCGATTTCCTGCTCCAGGAAGTTTTCTTCCCAACCTAGAGATTAAACCCACTTCTCTTGCATTGCAAGCAGAGTCTTTACTGCTGAGCCACTAGGGAAGTCTTATCTTATCATTCAGTTCAGTTCAGTTCAGTCGCTCAGTCGTGTCCGACTCTTTGCAACCCCATGAATCGCAGCATGCCAGTCCTCCCTGTCCATCACCAACTCCTGGAGTTCACTCAGATTCATGTCCATCGAATCAGTGATGCCATCCAGCCATCTCATCCTCGGTC
>SJYX01005104.1:88917-100934 GCA_006410675.1 Oreotragus oreotragus
GACCAGATACAGCCTTGACGTACTCCTTTTCCTATTTGGAACCAGTCTGTTGTTCCATGTCCAGTTATAACTGTTGCTTCCTGACCTGCATACAGATTTCTCAAAAGACAGGTTAGGTGGTCTGGAATTCCCATCTCTTTCAGAATTTTCCACAGTTTATTGTGATCCACACAGTCAAAGGCTTTGGCATAGTCAATAAAGCAGAAATAGATGTTTTTCTGGAACTCTCTTGCTTTTTCTAAGTTACCACAGTACAAAAGACTATTTTTTGACTATTTTTTGTATTCATAGACACAAATACTTGAACTATTTCTTCAAGTATTTATGTCTATAGTAAGATATAAAAATAAAATACAAAATAGGAAACCTTGAAGATCACGCCATGGAATAGAATGTGAAACCCAACTCTAGTCAATTAAGAATTTTGTCCATGACAAAAATTGCATTTCAAGTTGGGAAAAAGAGAACTATGTGTTGGGGTAGCTGTATGCATAGGTGCATGTGAGTTCAGTCACTCAGTAGTGTCCAAATTTTTGGGGACCCACTGGACTGTAGCCAGCAAGGCTCCTCTGTTTATGGGATTATCCCAGAAAGAATACTAGAGGTTGGTGCCATTTTCTCCTCCAAGGGATCTTCCTGATCCAGGGATTGAACCAGCATCTCCTACATTGGCAGCTGGGTTCTTTACCACTGTAACACCTACAAANGTCCAAATTTTTGGGGACCCACTGGACTGTAGCCAGCAAGGCTCCTCTGTTTATGGGATTATCCCAGAAAGAATACTAGAGGTTGGTGCCATTTTCTCCTCCAAGGGATCTTCCTGATCCAGGGATTGAACCAGCATCTCCTACATTGGCAGCTGGGTTCTTTACCACTGTAACACCTACAAAGCCCAGACAACTGTATAAAACATGTAAAAGATATAAATGTGCTTCATTTCTCATTTCATACATACAAAATGATTTCCAGATAGTCCAAAGAGTCAAATGATGTGGCTGTCCATATTGTCGTATTGTCTGTGTTGATTTACCAATATCTGACTGATCCAGGAACGATGGGGCAACGTCAATCTAGCCCTATTCCTCTGTCTCTAATCACCGACCATTTTAAGGAGGTCAAGATGTGTGCTCATGACCTCAGTGTAGAAATTAAAAGCAATAAATTAATCACTTTTTGCAGCGCAGAATGGTCAGCCTTCCATATAGACTGGCCCTCAGAAGGCACCTTTGACTTGGGAACTGTACACCGAGTCCGGGATATCATCTTCTGACCGCGGATTGACCATTTTAAGGAGGTCAAGATGTGTGCTCATGACCTCAGTGTAGAAATTAAAAGCAATAAATTAATCACTTTTTGCAGCGCAGAATGGTCAGCCTTCCATATAGGCTGGCCCTCAGAAGGCACCTTTGACTTGGGAACTGTACACCGAGTCCGGGATATCATCTTCTGACCGCGGATGATACACCCTGACCAAGTTCCCTATATTATAGTATGGGAAAATATCATATTGTGTCCCCCTCCTTGGGTAAAAACTTTTTTGCCTCAACAGGGATTTTCTACTGCTCGGGTGTTGGTGACACGTGTAGGAAAGAACCTGAAGAATCCCAAGGAGCCTGAAACAATGGCACCGCTATACCCCATCTTGCAGGGGGGAACAGAAGAAGAACTCCTCTTCCCTCCCCCTTACCAACCCCCCGAACCACCGTGGGTCCCTGCCATCCCTCCACCCAGGGCCGAAACACAGGAAGAGGGACCCGCACAAAATACTCGCCATAGGCGAGCCATGTCCCCGAAGGGGCTGGCAGACTCAACCGTTGCCCTCCCCTTACAAGTGGCCACCCCCTCCAACCCCCCGATGAGGAAGGAAACCAACCTCATCAATATTGGCCCTTCTCTACTAGTGACCTATATAACTGGAGATCCCAGAATGCTAAGTTCTCAGACAACCCTAGAGATCTAACTAACCTTCTAGAGACTGTGCTTTTTACTCATAAGCCCACCTGGGACGACTGCCAACAGCTGCTCCAGATTCTCTTCACCACAGAAGAGAGAGAGAGAGTGAGGCCCGTAAAAGGGTCCCAGGGGCAAATGGAGAACCCACCACTAATATAGATGAAATTAATACCTCTTTTCCTTTATCACGACCTGACTGGGATTACAACATGGCACAAGGTAAGGAGAGGCTCCGGGTCTACCGCCAGACTCTTTTGAGGGGGTGCTTAAAGCAGCTGCATGGAAACCTACTAACCTAGCTAGAGTGGGAGATGTTCAGCAGGGCCCCACTGAAAGTCAGCTACCTTCCTGGAAAGGCTGATGGAGGCCTTTAGACAATACACCCCCAAGGATCCAGAAGCAGAAGGCACTCAGGCTGCTTTGATAATGCGTTTTGTCAACCAGGCGGCCCCCAACATTAGGAAGAAGTTACAAAATCTAGAACGCCTGGGTGAAAAGAATATCCAGGGTTTAGTAACAGTAGCAGAAAGAGTCTACCTGAAAAACCCCCAAGGAAAAACAAGCCAAAGCGGCAGATTGCCAAACCTGTAACATGGCACTCATCCTGCTGGCTGCAACAGTTCCTGACTCAGGAGAGAGGGAGCACCATTTGCACCACCTGGCTGCTGAAGGTAAGAGCTGTCCCCGTACGTGACCAGCATTAGGAAAGAACCAATGTGCCTATTGTAAAGAGGAAGGACACTGGGCCAAGGAATGCCCTAAGAAAAAGAAGGGACCATGAGAGACCCCCATCATGGCCATCGAAGAACTGAGCGATTAGGGAAGATGGAGTTCGGTGCCCCTTCCCGAACCCAGGGTACCCCTAAGAGTGGAGGGGACCCCAATTGACTTCCTTGTCGATATGGGGGCTCAATATTTGGTTTTGCTAGAGCCCCAGGGAAAACTGGCCAGAAAGACCTCTTAGGTGCAGGGGGCTACTGGAATGAAACAATACCAATGGACTACCCAAAGATCGGTGGACTTGGGTGCGGGCCAGGTATCCCACTCTTTCATGGTCATTCTGGAATGCCCCTTCCTGCTGTTGGGAAGAGACCTGTTGACCAAAATGGGGGCCCAGATTCACTTCCTTCTGGGGGAACTAAAATACTTGACTAGTTGGGCAGACTGATTCAAGTACTGACAATTCAATTAGAAGACGAGCATCGGTTGCACCAAAAACCGACGCTCCCCCAAGCAGACATTCAAAACTGGCTAGATGAATTCCCTGATGTTTGGGCTGAGACAGGGGAACCAGTTTGGCCAAACACCGTCCTCCTATATATATAGATCTCAAGCCAGGGGCCGACCCCATCCGGGTCCAACAATACCCCATGACCCTGGAGGCCCGGCAGGGGATCACCCCCCATATCCGCAGGCTCCTAGCCCAGAAAATCTTGAGACCCTGCCAGCCGGCCTGGAACACCCCCCTGCTCCCTGTCAAAAAACCAAACTCTCATGACTATCAGCCAGTACAGGATTTATGAGAAGTCAACCACCGAGTTTTAGATATTCATCCTACTGTGCCGAACCCATACAACCTCCTGAGCTCACTCCCACCAGATCATCACCGATATACGGTCCTAGATTTAAAAGACACTTTCTGGGCTTCTTCCCCTCGCACCCAGAAGCCAGCAGCTTTTTGCCTTTGAATGGTCCGACCTGGAAGAAGGAATCAACGGACAGCTGACCTGGACCTGGCTGCCACAGGGATTTAAGAATTCTCCCACTATCTTTGATGAGGCCCTCCATGAGGACCTGGGTGAGTTCAGACAACAACACCCCCAACTAACCTTGTTACAATATGTATATAACCTCTTAGGTGCAGCAAAGGACCAACAGATTTGCCTTATGGACACCCGAGAACTATTGCGGACCCTTGGAAAATTCGGGTACCGAGCCTCAGCCAAAAAGGCTCAGATATGCCAGCCAGAGGTCACCTACTTAGGGTATGTGTTAAAGGAAGGACAGAGATGGCTGTCAGAGGCACAAAAGGAGACAGTACTCAAAATTCCTACCCCAGATTCACTTGAAGGGTGAGAGAATTTTGGGTGTCCGCTGGTTTCTGCCATCTTTGGATCCCAAATTATGCGGAACTGGCTAAACCCTTATATGAAGCCACAAAAAGTACCACCCCTTTCAGTTGGATGGAGCAGATAGAGACTGCTTTCAAGACTATTAAAACGGCCCTGCTGTCAGCCCCCCGCCCTAGGGTTGCCTGACGTTGCAAAACCCTTTCTCCTGTATGTAGATGAAAAATAAGGAGTGGCAAAAGGGTTACTGATGCAGCATCTGGGACCTTGGAAGCAGCTGGTGGCTTATTTGTCTAAACGCCTAGACCCCATGGCATCAGGCTGGCCCCCATGCCTCCGCATGATGGCAGCAGTGGCCGTAATGGTCAAGGATGCAGATAAACTGACACTGGGGCAAGAGTTGCATATCACCGCCCCCCATGCCATTGAGGGCATACTAAGATAACCCCCAGATAAGTGGATCAGCAATGCTCGGCTGACCCACTACCAGGGATTACTGCTAAACCCCTCCAGAATCATCTTTCTGCAGGCTACTGCTCTCAATCTGGCTACACTGCTTCCTAACCCGGATTTGGAAGCCCCAATCCATGACTGAAACGACATACTAGCCCAGGTACATGGGACGCGAGAGGACTTGCAAGATCGCCCTCTAGCGGATGCTTAAGTTACCTGGTATACGGATGGAAGCAGTTTCAACCAAGATGGGCTCAGGTATACAGGGGCAGCCGTAACCACGGAAACCCAAATCGTGTGGGTGGAAGCACTACCTCCAGGAACTTTGGCTCAAAGGGCTGAACTAATCGCCCTAACAAAAGCCCTCCAGTTGGAGAAGGACAAAAAACTTAACATCATTACCGATAGATAGCCCATACACCTTTAGAGAGAAGACTCCTCACAGCCGAGGGTAAAACGATCAAAAATAAAGAAGAAATAAAAGCCCTCCTCTCGGCATTATGGCTGCCTAAAAAACTAGCCATAATACACTGCCCAGGACACCAAAAGTCAGACACCCTGACCTCAAAGGAAAACAATTTGGCAGACAGAGCAGCCCAAGACGCAGCCCAGGGCACTGTGATAGAAGCCACCCTTCAATTGCCCGACCCCGGGAGCCCTGTTCTGCCAGCTTTACCCAACTACTCACCAAAAGACTTAGACTGGATAAAAAGTTTACCTATGACCCAACAACTGGCCAGGTGGTGGAAGGCAGCAGCCAGCTCCCTGGTCCTCCTGGAGGAACTAGAAAAGCAGGTGTTACTGAGGATGCATCATGCCACTCACCTGGGAACCTGCAAGATGCAGGACCTGAGTAGGCATGCCAAGATTACCATGAGAAACGTCAGATCGATGATAGAAAATATCGTATCAACCTGCAAGGCCTGCCAGCTCACTAATGCTGCCCGTCACCCAGCCAACCACGGGTCTAGAGAATGCAGGAGTTGGCCAGGAGCATACTGGGAGGTGGACTTCACTGAGGTAAAACTGGGTAAATATGGATACAAATGTCTACTGGTATTCATAGATACCTTCTCAGGGTGGGTAGAAGCTTTCCCCACCAAGAGAGAAACAGCACAGGTGGTGGCCAAAAAGCTGACTGAAGACATCTTGCCCCTGGTCAAGTTTCCTGCACAGGTGGGGTCGGACAACGGGCCAGCCTTCGTATCTCAGGTAAGCCAGGGGGTAGCCCGGGCTTTGGGGGCTAGGTAGAAGTTACATTGCGCTTATAGGCCCCACAGCTCAGGACAAGTAGAAAAGATGAATAGGACACTCAAAGAAACATTAACAATACTAGTTGCTGAGACTAGCGGGGACTGGGTGGCTCCCCTCCCCTTTGCCCTATACCAGGTGCGAAACTCCCCCTACCAACTGGGACTTACCCCCTTCAAAATTATCTATGGGATACCTCCCCCAATAATTCCTAACCTAAAAACAGAGGTGCTAAAAGAAATAGATGATCAAAGATTACTCTTTTGTCTCCGGTCCTTACAATACTCCCACAGGGACACATGGAAGAGGCTCAAGGCATTATATGAATCAGGCCCACCACCTGAACCCCACTGCTACCGACCAGGAGACTGTGTGTATGTGTGCCACCATTGTCAAGAGACCCTAGAGCCAGGTGGAAAGGGCCCTTCCTAGTTGTCTTGACGACACCCACTGCTCTCAAAGTTGACGGCATATCCACTTGGGTTCACTACACCCACGTATGGCCTGTGGACCTGTTCACCCTAAGGGAAGAATTCCTTCCCCAGTGGAAGACCAAGCTGGACAAAACAAATCCACTCAAACTCAAGCTACAAAGGCGATAAAAGTACTGTTTATGCTGCTGTCCCTACGGCTTAGTGCTGCCACTAACCCTCATCAACTGATGAACCTGACTTGGATGATTCTAAGCGCAACTACAGGAGAAGTAACTAACTCCACCTCGGCCATTTATCCCAGAAACACCTGGTGGCCGGACTTACAATTCGAACTCTGTCTTCTGGCCGCGGGATCTTGGGACATCGGTGAATGGGAAGTAAAGATGCCCGGCAAGCCCGAATGTGGGGCTGGCACTAATAGGTGCAATACTCGGCCCTCCACTAACTCAGGACCTGGATGCAGCCACTACATTCAACGGGCAAGCTTACGGGAAACACCCTTCTATGTGTGCCCCAAAGGGAGACGGAACCAGGCGACCATCAATAACTGCAGGGGGCTGACAAGTTTTACTGTGCTGGTTGGGGATACGAGTCAACAGGGATGGTCGATTGGGAGCCCCCTATTCGTGGTGACTTGATTACCTTGGATCGCATTCCGGGGCCCACTGGGTCAACTGGGGGACATGGAAGGGAGTCCCTCATAACTGGGCCTTATATGAATTTTCTTTGCAATCCAGTGAGGCTTAAATTCTCAACTGAAGGAAAAAAGTTCCCTGGTTGGGAAGCCGGACAATCCTGGGGCCTCCAGCTATATCAGTCAGGATATGATAATGGGTTGCTGTTTACTGTCAGGTTGAAAGCAGGACCCATACAGATCGGCCTAAATCAGGGCATAGGGCCCAATTCAGTCTTAGTGCCACGAGAGCCTACCCTTGCCCCCATTCAGCCTGCCCACACCCCCACTCAAGAGCTTACCCAAATGCCTCCCAGGCCCTACATCACTAATACAAACAACTCCCCTCGGGTTAGCCTTAAGAGACCTAATATTAAAGATGATCAGGACCCGTTATTTGATATGATAATCAACACCTATCGGGTCCTAAATTCCACTCGCCTGGACCTGACTAGCAGTTGCTGGTTATGTTTTGACATCAAACCCCCCCATTATGACGGCATAGCTGTCCCAGGAAATTACATTCAAACAAGAGACCACAGAGCCTGCCGATGGCAGCAAAAAGGAGACGCCAGATTAACTCTTCAGCGAGTAACTGGACAGGGCCTTTGCATAGGAAATGTTCCCCAAACCTATCAGCACCTCTGCAATTCCACAGACTCTATAAAAACAACCGAGTACCTGGTGCCTCCCCAAGAAAATTGGTGGGCATGCTCCAAGGGCTTAGTACCTTGTCTTCACGGGCAGGTTCTAAATGACTCCAAAGATTTTTGTGAATTGGTGCTATTGGTCCCCCAACTGTTCTAGCACTCCAATGATGAACTCCTCCTAAAACTAGAAAAAGCCTCACCCCGGTCCAAGAGAGAGCCAGTCTCAGCCTTAACCCTTACAGTTTTGTTGGGGTTGGAGGTGGCCGGGGCAGGAACTGGGATATCCTCCTTGATAGTGCAGAATCAACACTATGCTAGCCTAAGAGCAGCCATAGATCTTGATATTAAAAGACTAGAAAGCTCAATCAGCCACCTCCAAGAGTCACTGAGTTCTCTGGAGGAAGTAGTACTGCAGAATAAAAGGGGATTGGATTTGATTTTTCTCCAACGGGGGGCCTATGTGCTGCATTAGGGGAAGAATGTTATTTTTATGTGGATCACTCGGGGGTAGTAAGGGAGTCCCTGGCCAAGGTAAGGGAAGGCTGAGTCAGAGAAAAAGAGAAAGGGAAATGTCTCAAAATTGGTTTGAATCCTGGTTCAACTCATCCCCCTGGTTCACAACTCTCATATCTTCCTTGGTGGGGCCCCTGATTATCTTGTTACTGCTACTCACCTTCGGACCATGCTTACTAAACAAATTGGTGGCCTTCATTAAAAGCCGCATCAACACGGTGCAGCTCATGGTACTCAGATCCCAATATACGGCCCTGCCAACGGTCCCCTTAGCGGGAGACAATATAGAGCTGACCCCATACCCATGATTGGGTCTGTCCTGGATCCTAGAGAAGGGGGGAATGAAGAATCTAAGCTACTCCATTTTGTTAACAGGAAAACTCCATTTTGTAAGGTTCCGGGAAAAGAGCCTTTGGAAATCCCCTGACCTCACCCCACCACCCACAAGCCAATCGGACTCGAGACCAGAATCTCCTGACTTAACGTTCAGGAACTTGTGGTCTACCTAGGTAATAGGGACCAATCAAAAACCAACACACAACCCTTTGAAAGAAAGTGACCAATCAGATGTCCCCCTACCTATAAATTATTTTTTTCATGAACACTCCCTATATAAGCAATGTAATCCAAAACCCGGGGCTCTTCCCTATAGCTGCTATGACGGTAAAGGTGGGAGCCCCAGCTCGAGCTTGGTAATAAAGACTCTCTTGCTTTTGCATCGGATATCGGCTCCCCGGTGGTCATTGGGAGATTTCGCGACTTGGGCATAACACCCGGTGGGCTGCAGTCCATGGAGTCACAAAGAGTCAGACACAACTTAGCAACTAAACAAGAACAACAAAATCACCTATATTTTCTACATCTTCTACAATGATCATGAAACCAAACAGGATTCTGAAGAGCCCTCCCAGGTTCATAAGCTTTTCTGTATCCCCTATTTCTTGTTTGCAGGAAAAAGGTTTTATCCTCCATCCCTGGGTTCCAAAGAGCAACTTCAAACTGCTACTAATTAGGGAAGTGAGAGAACTGTTATTGTTTAGTCACTAAATTGTGTCTGGCTCTTTGCAATCCCATGAACTGCAGCAAGCCAGACTTCCCTGTCCTTCACCATCTCCTGGAGTTTGCTCAAGCTCATGTCATTGAGTCAATGATGCCATCCAACCGTCTCATCCTCTGTCGTCCCCTTCTCCTCCTGCCCTCAATCTTTCCCAGCATCAGGGCCTTTCCCAATGAGTCAGGTCTTCACATCAGGTGGCCAGAGTATTGGAGCTTTAGCATCAGTGAGAGAATACCAAAAAGGAAAAAAAAAAAAAGTACATCAGTTGGGCAGGTCCTGGTTACCCCTTGGGTAATGTGCATAACAACTTGATAGAAATCTCTGAGGTCTTCTGTCAGAGCTGGGGCCCCCACCAAAGGGCTGATGATTGAGATTCCTAGAACACCACCCTGTCACCTCCCCACCAATCAATCAGAGGAAGGTCACACACCCTGCAGACCTCCCCCGCAAGCTTTGCCTTTAAAAAGTGAGTGAAGTTGTTTAGTCGTGTCCAACTCTGTGCGACCCCATGGACTCTAGCCCCCCAGGCTCCTCCGTCCATGGGATTCTCCAGGCAAGAATACTGGAGTGGGCTGCCATTTCCTTCTCCTCCCTAAATCCATCAGGGAGTTCAAGTCTTTTTTTGAACACGAGCCATCCTGTTCTCTTTGCTGAGTCCTGCAATAAAACTTTCTCCAGTCCAAACTCCAACATTTCAGGTTATTTGGCCTCACGGTGCATCAGACACGTGAACTTGGGTTTGGTAACAATCATATAATGCTTTCATAATCTAAAAGAACAATGAGATTATAAGAAGAGGAAAAACGGACTAAACTTCGTATAACTCTACTGACTCTGGTGGCCACCAGTCTCTGTGCTGAAAGGATTCCTTGCTGATTTCTTTCATAGGAAGAGAAAGGCAGTTTTCTCCAGGGTTCCCCCTTTCCTCCAGGCCAAAGATTTGTTCAGCAAATCATTGTGTAAAGTGACATGATTTGTAATAGCTCCTCACCAACGTCCTCCAAATAGTTCCTCACCAGAGATAAGAATTTGTTATGAGTCGAGTCGTGTCCCCCCAAAAAATTCTATTTTGAAGTCTTAACTCTAGAGAGTACCTCAGAATGTGACCTTGTTTGAAACTAGGAGGGTCACAGATGTATTTGGCTAACTTGGATGAGGCTATACTAGATTAGGATAGTTGGAATGGGGTGCCTCTAATCCACTATGGGCTTCCCAGGTGGCTCAGTGGTTAAAAATCTACCTACCAATTCAGGAGCCTCAAGAGATGTGGGTTCAATCCCTGGGTCAGGAAGACCCCCTGGAGAAGGAAATGGCAACCCATTCCAGTATTCTTGCCAGGATAATTCCATGGACAGGAGTCTGGCAGGGTTGCAAAAGGTCAGACACAGCTGAGTGACTGAGCACATACACACACACACACGCACACAATCCACTATGACTGGTATCCTAATAAAAAGAAAGATTTGGATGCAGAGATATGCAGAGAACGAAGATGAATGGAAGACCTGGGAAGAACGTCACATGAAGATGAAGGCAGAGACTGAGGTGATGCCTCTACCAGGCAAGGAAACCAGAGACGGGAGGGCAGAGCATCCTGCTTGCTGCTGCTGCTGCTAAGTTGCCTCAGTCGTGTCCGACTCTGTGCAGCCCCATAGACGGCAGCCCACCAGGCTCCCCCGTCCCTGGGATTCTCCAGGCAAGAACACTGGAGTGGGTTGCCATTCTTACCACCATCCAAAAGAACCAACTTCACCAACACCTCAATCGTGGACTTCTAGAATTTTTATTTATTGTCTCCAGAATTGTAAGCAATAAATGTTGTGATTTAAGCTACCCAATTTGTGGTACTTTGTTTTGGTAGCCCTAAGAATCTAATATAGACTCAAGCATTTTTGGCACTTGATCAGGTGTCTATTTTTCTAAAGGTTGAATCCACACTGAAGGGAAATTGTGATTTTTGTCCAGAGGGGAATCATTTTACAATTTTTCTGCCTTGGCAAATGTAAAACATAAATCTCACCCTGCAGTGGTGAGACCCAAAGTGGCACCAATGGTAAAGAGCCCACCTGCAAATGCAGAAGATATAACAGACACAAGTTCTATCCCTGTGTGGGAAAGATCCCCTGGAGGAGGGCGTGGCAACCCACTCCAGGATTCTTGCCTGGGGAATCCCATGGACAGAACAGACTGGCGGGCTCTCTGGATCCATAGGGTCCCAAAGAGTTGGACATGACTTATGTGACTTAGCCTAGCACAAGATTAACAACTTCAAGCGCTTTGCAAAATAACATTGAGATACTCTTCACCAGGGATGGAATTGTACACTTGCTGATACTTTTCACTGAGAAACATGCATTTCTCTCTGGTTGTGACAGTCCAGGGGAGGGGACAGACCTACCGTGGGGGAGGAAAAAGTGGAAGACAGTCACTTTGGAAGCAAGAAGTATCTGCAGGTACTCAGGCTACAGACTACAGGCTGAGGAGAAAAAGTGGTCCTGCTGGGAGAGCCTGGGTTATGAATTGGGAAAGGTTATTTATAGTTTCCAGCTTTGTTCCCTCTGAATTGCAAATCTTGTCTGCTATCACCAAACCTTCAGAAAATCTTCTCAAGGATTATGGACTCACTTATCACTGTGGGGAATCAGAGGCCAGGGAATGTAATCCATGGGGGGTAGATGGGAAAGGATTGATAGCCTGTTGAGAGAAACCAGCCTCAGGACCACAGGTGGTGACTCACACAGAAGTCATGCTGGGTCTAGAGACCCTTGGTTTGCTCAAGTGGCAGATAGCTGCCAGGACAGATTTGGGAAACAAGTTCATTTTCCCTGACGAATAAAACTGGTAAAAGACTAAACTTCCTGAACACTGCCGGGGTGGTACTTACACTACTGGTTTTTTAGGTACTTAGTTTTTGTAAGATCTCAACACTGAGCAAATCTGGGACATCTTTTTTTTTTTTTTTTT
>SJYX01005105.1:0-14161 GCA_006410675.1 Oreotragus oreotragus
GGTAGGAGATACAGCTCCTAAGAGGTACTTATGTTTTTCTCAAATAATAAAGTAAAAAGTTTCTTGCTAATACTGAGTGGAAGTAAATGTAGAATAAAACAAACATTCTCTTATGTATTGCCATTTGGGGCACTTGTTTTGAAAAGTGGTTTTGCAGTTTGTATTTAGGGGCACTAAAGGTGTTAAACAATGAATAACTTTTTGTCAAATAATTAAGCTTTCAATCCTGAATATGAAAAGGTATTTCCAGTATATGAAAATATTTATTTCAGATTTGTATTTTAACTGAAAAATATGAAGCACACCAAGGGCACGTTATATTACTTCCATTTAAGGAAATAGTATATAGCTGTTAAAAATTTTTGAACTTTGTTAATATGGAAAAAGATTTGAAAGTAAAAACACAAGACTCAAAGTTTCAACTGTCTAGTCATGATGACTAAATAATCCATATGAAGCCTCAGTAGCAAACAGCCCAGCTAGTGCCTAGACCTTGGTTTCTATTAATAAATACTGTTGTCCACAGAAAGGAATCACTACTTTTTGGGGAAATGGTCAACTCTAGGGTTGGGGCCTGGATATACCAAAGTAAAAAGCACAGCTTCTTACAAGTAACACTGAAAAGTCAACTTATGGAATGAGGAAAAGTATTTAAAACTGCATATTCGATAAAAGGTTCATAATCGTAATATATAAGGAACTCCTACAATTCAGTAGCATACTTAGGCAAGGGACTTGAATATCAACTCTAGGGTTGGGGCCTGGATATACCAAAGTAAAAAGCACAGCTTCTCACAATTAACACGGAAAAGTCAACTTATGGAATGAGGAAAAGTATTTAAAACTGCATATTTGATAAAAGGTTCATAATCGTAATATACAAGGAACTCCTATAATTCAGTAGCATACATAGGCAAGGGACTTGAATAGGCATTTCTTCAAAGAAGACATAATAGATAGTCAGCAAGTATATGGAAAGATGCTCAATATCACTAATCGGGAATGCAAATCGAAGCTACAGTGAGATATCATTTCACACCTGTTGGGATGGCTTCCTAGACCTTGGTTTCTATTAATAAATACTGTTGTCCACAGAAAGGAATCACTACTTTTTGGGGAAATGGTCAACTCTAGGGTTGGGGCCTGGATATACCAAAGTAAAAAGCACAGCTTCTTACAAGTAACACTGAAAAGTCAACTTATGGAATGAGGAAAAGTATTTAAAACTGCATATTCGATAAAAGGTTCATAATCGTAATATATAAGGAACTCCTACAATTCAGTAGCATACTTAGGCAAGGGACTTGAATAGGCATTTCTTCAAAGAAGACATATAGATGGTCAGCAAGTATATGGAAAGATGCTCAATATCACTAATCAGGGGAATGCAAATCGAAGCTACAGTGAGATATCATT
Source organism: Oreotragus oreotragus (assembly GCA_006410675.1). Lineage (NCBI taxonomy): Eukaryota > Metazoa > Chordata > Mammalia > Artiodactyla > Bovidae > Oreotragus > Oreotragus oreotragus. The sequence continues at coordinate 1,417 of SJYX01005105.1, forward strand.
TCACACCTGTTGGGATGGCTATCATAAAAACAAAACCATTCCAGAAGATAACAAGTGTTGATGAGGATATGGAGACATTTGAACCCTTGTACACTGTTCATGGGAATGTCAGGGTGCAGCTGTTATGAAAAATCATGAAATTTCCTACAAAATTAAAAGAATTGTTATGTGATCCAGCATTCTCACTTTGATTGTTTATCCAGGAGAGTCAAAAATAGGATCTTAAGAGATATTTGCAGTCACATGTTCTTTATAACTCACAATGGCTAAGATGTGATAACAACCTAAATGTCCATTTATGGATTAGTGGATACACAATGGAATATTATTCAGCCTTTAAAAAGGAAGGAAATCATGCTATATGCAACATGAATGGATCTTGAGGATACTTTGCTAAGTGAAATAAGCCACTTTAGTTCAGTCACTCAGTCGTGTCCAACTCTTGGTGACCCTATGAACCGCAGCACGTCAGGCCTCCCTGTCCATCACCAACTGCCAGAGTCTACCCAAACCCATATCCATTGAGTCGGTGATGCCATCCAACCATCTCATCCTCTGTCATCCCCTTCTCAATCTTTCCCAGCATCAGGGTCTTTTCAAATGAGTCAGCTCTTTGCATCAGGTGGCCAACGTATTGGGAGTTTCAGCTTCAACATCAGTCCTTCGAGTGAATACCCAGGACTGATCTTTAGGATGGACTGGTTGGATCTCCTTACAGTCCAAGGGACTCTCAAGAGTCTTCTCCAATACCACAGTTCAAAAGCATCAGTTCTTCGGTGTTCAGCTTTCTTTATAGTCCAACTCATATCCATACAAGACTACTGGAAAAACCATAGCCTTGACTAGACAGACCTCTGTTGGCAAAGTAATGTCTCTGCTTTTTAAAATGCTGTCTAGGTTGGTCATAACTTTCCTTCCAAGGAGTAAGTGTCTTTTAATTTCATTCCTGCAATCACCATCTGCAGTGATTTTGGAGCCCCCCAAAATAAAGTCAGCCACTGTTTCCCCATCTATTTCCCATGAAGTGATGGGACCAGATGCCATGATCTTAGTTTTCTGAATGTTGAGCTTTAAGCCAACTTTTTTACTCTCTTTCACTTTCAAGAGGCTTTTTAGTTCCTCTTCACTTTCTGCCATAAGGGTGGTGTCATCTGCATCATTCCCCTTGTATGCTGCTGCTGTTGCTGCTGCTAAGTCTCTTCAGTCGTGTCCGACTCTGTGCAACCCCATAGATGGCTGCCCACCAGGCTCCACCGTCCCTGGGATTCTCCAGACAAGAACACTGGAGTGGGTTGCCATTTCCTTCTCCAATGCATGAAAGTAAAAAGTGAAAGTGAAGCCACTGAGTGGTGTCCAATTCTCAGTGACCCCATGGACTGCAGCCCACCAGGCTTCTCCATCCGTGGCATTTTCCAAGAGTACTAGAGTCCCCTTATATGAGGTATCTAAAATAGCTAGACTCAGAAACGTTAAGTAGGGTGGTTGTTGCCAGGGGCTGGAGGGAGAGAAATGGAGAGTTGCTATTCAGTGGGCATAAAGTTTTAGTTATATACAATAAGTAAACTCTGTTAGATTTATGAGATAGATCTAAGAGATCTGCTGTAAACATGTGGAAGTGAAGTGAAAGTGAAGTCAGTCATGTCTGGCTCTTCAACCCCATGGTATGTAACCTGCCAGGCTCCTCCATCCATGGGATTTTTCAGGCAAGAGTACTGGAGTGGGTTGCCATTTCCTTCTCCAAGCGATTTTCTCTATCCAGGAATGGAACCCAGGTCTCCCACACTGAAGGCAGACTGTTTACCATCTGAGCCATCAGGAAATCCCATAAACATCATACTACAGTTAACAATCGATGTACACTTAAAATTTGTTGAGGGTAGATTTCATGTTCCCACAATGGGGAGAAAAACAAGGCGGGGGTGGGGGGGAACCTGGAGATCTTTACTGTAAGGAATGGCTCAAAATATTGGTGACATGTTGAAATGATACAGGGGCTGGTTTGAAAAGACTCCTATTGGCAGAATCTGGGACAGTTTGAGCATTAATATAATCATCAGAATCCATTAAATAGGAATCAATGAGTCCATAATAGCAAGCAAAGAAGTACTTCAACGAAGTACTTCACTAAGGTTGAATGCCAACTAATAAATCTAGAATGAATGATGTAAGTTAGAAAAATCACTATTTGACAAATGATTAAGGCAAGAATCCTCAATGAATGCTACTGGATGAAAGTTTGATGAATAGGATGTCTGCGTAATCTTCAAGTATCTCCCCAGAAAACGCTTAATATTTACAAAGGTAAAAATAGTAACCTGGTGAAAAATCTGGCAGGCACCACCTTAAATAATCAAACTTTACATCCCTAGTAATGGGACAAATGTAACATATGCCTGCTCAAACGGTATTGAGATAAATACAGCATCCCCTTTATGGTATTCCTTCCAAAAAATCACAACCTGAATCTAATCAAGGGGAAGCAGACAAGTCTAAATGTTTACCAGAGGGACATTCTACCAAAGTAACTGCTCATATTCTTTGAATATGTCAAGGCTGTAAAAGACAATGAATGACACCTCTAGGAACTGTTCCCGAGTAAAGGAGTTTAAAGAGATATGACAGCTTAAAATGCTTCGTATGATCCTGGATTTATGGGGATAAGGGCCATAATTTTTTTTTTATGTAAAGGATAGTATTTTTATAATTGGCAAAATGTGAATAAGATCTGTAGATTAGATTATAGTATGGTTTCACTGTTAATTTCCTGATTTTGATAATTTGGTTTTATGAGAGAGTGGCCTTGTCCTTAGTAAATATTTAAATATAAAGGAGTGTCATGTCTGTAACATAATCTGAAATGGTTCAGACAAAAAGGAATACTATACATTTTTGAAAGGGAGAACAGGCAGGTGTAGTAAAATGCCAGCAGTTGTGGAATCTTGGTAGCATTATGCCGTTCTTTGTACTGTTATTTCAAAATAAAGAATACAAAATAAATTTGAAGGGAATCTCCCAGTATCACACTGTTNTACATTTTTGAAAGGGAGAACAGGCAGGTGTAGTAAAATGCCAGCAGTTGTGGAATCTTGGTAGCATTATGCCGTTCTTTGTACTGTTATTTCAAAATAAAGAATACAAAATAAATTTGAAGGGAATCTCCCAGTATCACACTGTGGCAGGGTGCTTTATTCTGGTTAATTTTCTTTACCTGATTTTGTAATATGACCTATTGTGTATGTGTGTGTGTATGTTTCGGTAAAATGCTGTATAAAATCTTTCAATTATGCCATTATGCCATACATTTATCTCGACAGTATACTTTTTTAATTCTGAAAGGTAATTATTGTGGTAGTTGTTTTTAGACTTAGCATGATGGTTTGGCTTTTTATTATGGTCCTGGACAGGACACCCACATCGATACTGTGAAAGGAAAGCCCCTTAGGGGCTCATGCAGGGTCTAGTAGAGTTGGGTTACATGGCATCTTATTTCCGCCAATGTTGGTTCTTGCTGCTGCTTTTTGACTCCCTCGTATTCTAAGTTATCTTAAGGAGAAGCGAAACTTTATAATTCCAGAAAGTTTAATAGTAATTGCTCAAAGGAATCTTGAGATGAAATATGTAAACATGTCAAGAAAAATCCTAAGTGTAACTGTCAACAGTGACTACACCTAAAGGGTAAAATGTCGGAGTGAGTAGGAAATTTAACCATGTCTTTTAAAAATTATATTTTGAATAGATATTATATTTAAATAATGTAAAGTTATTAAGATATAAAAAGGTATACCATGGAAAGTCTCCCTTGTTCTGTCCCCCAGATTCTCAGTTTCCCTCCCCAGAGGCAAGCACAGATAACTTNGTACTGGAGTGGGTTGCCATTTCCTTCTCCAAGCGATTTTCTCTATCCAGGAATGGAACCCAGGTCTCCCACACTGAAGGCAGACTGTTTACCATCTGAGCCATCAGGAAATCCCATAAACATCATACTACAGTTAACAATCGATGTACACTTAAAATTTGTTGAGGGTAGATTTCATGTTCCCACAATGGGGAGAAAAACAAGGCGGGGGTGGGGGGGAACCTGGAGATCTTTACTGTAAGGAATGGCTCAAAATATTGGTGACATGTTGAAATGATACAGGGGCTGGTTTGAAAAGACTCCTATTGGCAGAATCTGGGACAGTTTGAGCATTAATATAATCATCAGAATCCATTAAATAGGAATCAATGAGTCCATAATAGCAAGCAAAGAAGTACTTCAACGAAGTACTTCACTAAGGTTGAATGCCAACTAATAAATCTAGAATGAATGATGTAAGTTAGAAAAATCACTATTTGACAAATGATTAAGGCAAGAATCCTCAATGAATGCTACTGGATGAAAGTTTGATGAATAGGATGTCTGCATAATCTTCAAGTATCTCCCCAGAAAACGCTTAATATTTACAAAGGTAAAAATAGTAACCTGGTGAAAAATCTGGCAGGCACCACCTTAAATAATCAAACTTTACATCCCTAGTAATGGGACAAATGTAACATATGCCTGCTCAAACGGTATTGAGATAAATACAGCATCCCCTTTATGGTATTCCTTCCAAAAAATCACAACCTGAATCTAATCAAGGGGAAGCAGACAAGTCTAAATGTTTACCAGAGGGACATTCTACCAAAGTAACTGCTCATATTCTTTGAATATGTCAAGGCTGTAAAAGACAATGAATGACACCTCTAGGAACTGTTCCCGAGTAAAGGAGTTTAAAGAGATATGACAGCTTAAAATGCTTCGTATGATCCTGGATTTATGGGGATAAGGGCCATAATTTTTTTTTTTTAAATGTAAAGGATAGTATTTTTATAATTGGCAAAATGTGAATAAGATCTGTAGATTAGATTATAGTATGGTTTCACTGTTAATTTCCTGATTTTGATAATTTGGTTTTATGAGAGAGTGGCCTTGTCCTTAGTAAATATTTAAATATAAAGGAGTGTCATGTCTGTAACATAATCTGAAATGGTTCAGACAAAAAGGAATACTATACATTTTTGAAAGGGAGAACAGGCAGGTGTAGTAAAATGCCAGCAGTTGTGGAATCTTGGTAGCATTATGCCGTTCTTTGTACTGTTATTTCAAAATAAAGAATACAAAATAAATTTGAAGGGAATCTCCCAGTATCACACTGTGGCAGGGTGCTTTATTCTGGTTAATTTTCTTTACCTGATTTTGTAATATGACCTATTGTGTATGTGTGTGTGTATGTTTCGGTAAAATGCTGTATAAAATCTTTCAATTATGCCATTATGCCATACATTTATCTCGACAGTATACTTTTTTAATTCTGAAAGGTAATTATTGTGGTAGTTGTTTTTAGACTTAGCATGATGGTTTGGCTTTTTATTATGGTCCTGGACAGGACACCCACATCGATACTGTGAAAGGAAAGCCCCTTAGGGGCTCATGCAGGGTCTAGTAGAGTTGGGTTACATGGCATCTTATTTCCGCCAATGTTGGTTCTCGCAGCTGCTTTTTGACTCCCTCGTATTCTAAGTTATCTTAAGGAGAAGCGAAACTTTATAATTCCAGAAAGTTTAATAGTAATTGCTCAAAGGAATCTTGAGATGAAATATGTAAACATGTCAAGAAAAATCCTAAGTGTAACTGTCAACAGTGACTACACCTAAAGGGTAAAATGACGGAGTGAGTAGGAAATTTAACCATGTCTTTTAAAAATTATATTTTGAATAGATATTATATTTAAATAATGTAAAGTTATTAAGATATAAAAAGGTATACCATGGAAAGTCTCCCTTGTTCTGTCCCCCAGATTCTCAGTTTCCCTCCCCAGAGGCAAGCACAGATAACTTGTTTCTTGTGTAACTCCCAACATATTGGATGCGCGTAGAACCAAATGAGTAGAGTTTTCACGTGCTGGTCTTGTCAGGCATTCTAAAGAATGTGGGAAAATAGAATCAGAGTTATGAACTCTGCCCTATATCTTAAGTTAACATGTATTTTGAAGACCTAGGGGAAGTAAAATATTTTGATGGCTTGAGTATAGTCCAAACTTACTATAGTAGATACTTCTGGTTAAAGTAAAATTTCACCTTCAATCTTCAACTTACATAGACTTAAGGAACAAATGTATGTGTTGCTTGCTTGACATTTTATATAGAAAAAAAATTTACGAGTTCAGTTGTAATAGTGGATTTTATTAAAATTAACAACATGGTACATATATAAAATGGAGTATTATTCAGCCTTAACAAGAAGGAAATTTTGCACGTGCCACAACACGGATATTATGAAGATACTGTGCTAAGCAAAGTAAGCCAGTCACAAAAGGACAAACACTATCTGGTTCCATTTATGTGAGTTTCCTAGAACAGTAAGACCAAAAGTAAAAGGGTGGTTACACCAGGTACTTAGGAGAGGAGAGGATTAGAGATTAATGATTAATGGGTACAGAATTTCAGTTTGGGAAGATGACAAAGTTCTGGAGATGGGCTGTAGTGATGGTTGCGCAATTGTGAATGTGTTTAATGCCGCAGAGCTGTATACTTTAAAATGGTTTATTTTATGCTTTACCAAGTGAAACAAAAGGAAACAATGAATAACATTTTAGGTTTTGTCCAAACAGTATACTGAGAATATGATAGAAAAATATTTGTGTATCTCCTATAATATAATGCATTATGTCATAGGTAATACCTTCAGGAAAGCACACTGGACCTGCTAAATTAACAAATGGAAAGAAAGGGTAAGTACTTAAGAAAGTGTCCAACTTCAGGAATTCTCAAGAGATTTTCAAGTCTATGGAATGGACTACATTTTTCCTACCCCAGAGAACTAAATGAGGGTCTCTACTTTCACAAAACTCTGGGGAGAAACCTTTCATATCTCTACCCATGTTGATCATTTTAGTCTTTACAACCTTCATAAAGTCCTGCATAAATCCATCTTTTACATGGTTGGCAAACTTTCTTATCCAAACTNGTCCAACTTCAGGAATTCTCAAGAGATTTTCAAGTCTATGGAATGGACTACATTTTTCCTACCCCAGAGAACTAAATGAGGGTCTCTACTTTCACAAAACTCTGGGGAGAAACCTTTCATATCTCTACCCATGTTGATCATTTTAGTCTTTACAACCTTCATAAAGTCCTGCATAAATCCATCTTTTACATGGTTGGCAAACTTTCTTATCCAAACTTTGGTGGAAAGAAAGTGTCTTTTTAGAATGTATTTTGGGAAAATATTATATTATTTGTAATTATATTTGTATTATATGTGACTGTATTAACAAACTTGTTTTCTAGGACCAATTTGAGAAAGATACCCCGTTTTAATGCAGATTCTGGTTATCCCAGTCACTCTGATTCAGAAAGTCAGGTAAGAGTAAACTGAATAGACAGAGTGTATACTGTTTAATTAGTTTTCAGGTAAGGTGAAGTATTAATTGTCCTGACAAAGAATGAAGACTTTTTGCTTTAACACGTCTTCCACCAATAATAAATCGCTTCTAAATAAGGAAATTTTAAAATTACAGAATTTTTTTCCCTGCATTAAAATTTTATGTACACATTTCTATTTGACTTTCTCCTTACAGACTGACACTGTACAGGGGCTTGATGGCTGTGCGTCTTTGCTGCGGGACATTTTGAGAAATGAAGATTCAGGTTTTTTTTTTAATGCTTCTTTGCTGATCACCTTTTCTCAATTAAGTAGTTCTCTTAATGCTAATGAACTTTTGTTTTAATCATTAATAGGTTCAGAAATAACATATTCAGAAAATAGATATAACCCCAGACCTGTAGAAACCAAAAGATACGGATCCAAAAAGAAAGGACGTGAAAAACATACTGTGCCTTCTGTAGTCCGGAAGGAAATTTGTAAGTATTTTTTTCTCTTATTTATTTAAATATGATACTTAATTATGGCAGTTTTGATAGATTACTGGGGTTATGCAATTGGGCTTACATTTTAATAATATTGCTTATACAGGCGTGTGTGTGCGCATGTGATTTTTTTTTCTCTATTCAGCTTCTAATTGCAGAGTACTATGCCAAGATGAAAAGTGGAAAAGAAAAATGGTTAGGTTTTGTAGGAGAATAGGTTCAAACTCAGAATGATATTCACAGATTGGTTGGATTTCATGTGTATATTTATTGTTTTAAAAATACTATATGTGTATACATATATTCTAAGTAGGATCCATAGCTCAACTTTTCAGCTACACAGTTAGAAGATATGGTAATAGGAAGGTAAAATTCCAAGTTGGGTCATCATGTAAGGAAAAAGAGTCTGCCGCTGATAGACAGTGACTGTAGCCTAGGATGGTTGACACTGTCACAATTAACTTGCTGACTGAAGTGGAATGATTCAGCAAGCAGTTTAGAATAAGCAAGTTTTGATTATGTTGTTCCACAGAGGCCTATGAAACATGGTAGCCCAAAATAGAGATGAAAAAGTCCATAATGGGATTTCAGAGCATCAGGAATGGAACCAGCTAGTTCACAGTTCAGGTGGGCCAAAAATGTTAGTACAGCAGAGTACAGTAAGATTTAGCTTAGGTAAGGGGTTTGAGTCATGTACAGCACTAGTGCTGGGTATTAGAGATCAGGATTCGGGCAAAGAGGCTGAAATTCAGATGGTCTTGAGTCAGAACCAAGGCCGAGAAAACGACTTCCTAACCTATCTTGGAGGCCAGTTGCATTTAGCCTTATATTGTCTTGACCTGTGCCACTTAAGATGCCAGTCTCAAGCCACATGTGACTGTGGAGCATTCCAAGTGTGGCTAGTACAACTAAGGAACTCAATTGTAAATCTTATTTAATTTTAATTAATTTAAATTTGAAAGCTGGTACTTGACCTAATTATTAGAAAACTTCTAAAGTATGTTTGAAATAACTTGGTAAATGAATCTACTTTTTTCAGCTGTAAATTTTATTAAATCTAAATACAGATCAAGGATTTCTGATAAAAATTTACCATCCAGATTGAGATGCTTTGATCTTCCCTGGTGGCTCAGAGGTTAAAGCCTCTGCCTCCAATGTGGGAGACCCGGGTTCAATCCCTGGGTCAGGAAGATCCTCTGGAGAAGGAAATGGTAACCCACTTCAGTACTCTTGCCTGGAGAATCCCATGGACAGAGAAGCCTGGTAGGCTACAGTCCATGGGCTCGCAAAGAGTCGGACACGACTGAGCGACTTCACTCACTCACTCACTCATAGTAAAAATACACAGTATGCTTAGAATATTTAATGCAAAAAAGTAAAATATCTCAGTGATTAATGTTAATCACATATTGTAATGTTAATATTTTGGCTGTATTGATTTGAATAAAACACTATAGTAATTAATGTTACCTATTTTAATTTTTTAAATGTAGTTCTTGGAAAATTTTAAATTGCTTATGTGATTTACATTATATTTCAGTGGGACAATATTGGTCTAATCCAGGGTGAGCATACTACAGCTAGTTTTGTTTTATTGTAATGTTTAGTTATTTTGTAAATGAAACTTTATCAGAGCACAGTCATGCTAATTCATTTTCGTTTATGTATTTTCTATGGTTACTTTTGTGTTATAGGAGCAGAGTTGAGTAGTTGTGAAAGAGACCATCTGGCCTGTGTAAAGCATAATATGTTTATTCCCTAGCCTTTTAAGAAAAAGTGTGCTCACCCCTGGCCTAACTCTTAGTTTGGAGGACCAACGGACAAAGAAAGGAGTGGTGGTACCTGGTCAGCGATGGTGCCGTGGTAGCAACTTGCTGGACCCTCACTTAACTATTTGTTCAGAGTCCCCGCAGAGTTTAGGTCTGTTGCTGTCAGTCGATGAGCCATGCCGACTCTGCGACCCCGTGGACTTCCACACTTCCTTGTCCTTCCTTCACCATCTCCCAGAGCTCACTCAGACTCACGTCCATCGAGTCAGTGATGCCATCCAACCATCCCATCCTCTGTCATCCTCTTCTCCTTCTGCCCTCAGTCTTTCCCAGCATCAGGGTCTTTTCCAGTAAGTCGGCTCTTTGCAGTAGGTGGCCAAAGTATTGGAGCTTTAGCATCAGCCCCTCCAATGAATGTTCAGGGTTGATTTCCTTTAGAATTGACTTGTAAGAAAGAATAGATGGCAACACCCAAATTAAGATAGGGGTTTTATTTATGAAGAAACTCATTACAAACTCATTAGGGTATAAGGAAACCACAAGGGATTCTGCTAGCCCAGTGCTAGCAGCATGCACAGAACTGTTAATATCCCTAGGTCTTAAGGGACAAGGTGAGGAAGAGGTTACTGGGATTCAGCTAGAGATATTGCTCTGTAGAGTAGGCCATCTTAAGAGGAGCAGTGAGCTTTAAGGGACAAAGCCAGCCCAAGGTGGCCTCATAGAGAGGGAGTTTGAAATACCTTGAATGCATGCCTTTTCCTCTCTTTGATAATGCCACAATTCCCATTGGATTGGACCCAACTGTAACCCTGTTGATGTATATCTAGTCAGGGATATGATTTTCATTCTTACAAGCTAATGGATTATCCTTACTATGTCATACATGTTGACAGGAGACACAAGACTCCTGGGCCAGAGACAAAGATGCTGTGCTCATAGCACAGCTAGCAGCATGCACATTAGCATATTTGTGTTGGTTTTGCCTCACTGCCAGCTGCCAGTGGGATGATATGATGGGCCCACAGGGAAACTGCACATGCTGAAGGTTTAAGTTTCAGCTGAAGAACACTGAGCTTGGGGGATTCATTGCTTTGGTAGTAAGCAGTTAGAAAGCCTATACTTGACTGAGGGAAAAACACCTTATCCCTCAACGTTGCTCACTATAAACACAGCCCTGGGAAATGTCCCAGGTACAGAGCTTAGGTCAAAGCCTTACATTTTCTTTGGTAAACCCAGTAAGACATGTAGGAGCAGAAGAGACCCATAGAGGAATGTCTCTTAATAATGTAATCCATACAGAGTAGCATCCCAAGAGAGCAGAGCAGAGTGGAGATGGGTAGAAGGTGGGTTTGGTGAAGCAAATGAGAGAGATCTGGCATTCTTAGTCCCTAGCATTAAATTCTTATTTGGATTAGAGTCAGATCAGCAGTTCTGGCCTGTTATCAGTATATAATATTCTTATTGTCCTTTCCCCTACACTGTCATCATCAGAAGTTAGGACCTACTTCCGAAAGGACAATCTCCATTAGGTTTACAGTATAAGAAATGGTTCTCATTGACCAGGGTTTATTCTTTGGAAGCCGAAACCTCTTTCCCTTTGGTTAAATTACTTCATCTTTCTTTGATTTATCACTGTAGCACTGTCTAGAAAGGATCTTTTTTCTTCTTCTTTTTTTGTAGTTAACAGCTGTTAGCCAGGACAAGGTTTTAGCTCTGTTAATCACAATGCCTAAAATACACAAAAGCTGGGTTTCCCTGGTGGTCCAGTGGTTAAGACTCTATACTTCCAATGCAGAGGGCACAGTTTGGTGCCTGGTCGGAGAACTAAGATCCCACATGCCACTGGATATGGCAAAAATATATTTTTTTAATAAAATAAATAAAAATGCCTTTTATCTAAAAAGTACAATTTCTGACAACTCAACCAATTTAACATTTTTAAAAATTAGGCAACACTGCATTTCCTTCCTTTTTCATCTCTCCACAAATGAGATAGTCATAATTAGAACTTTAGGAATTTATTATAGCATGTTAACTAGTATCTACATATCATTTTAACTTTAACATATGTTATCTTACTACTTTGTGTTACTGTCTTCTGGGGCCTGGGCTCCTTATGTATTTTCTCTGTGAGACCTGCCAGATCACTAGGTGTCTGTGGAGTCAGAGGAATGAGGCAGAAAGGGAGTTCCAAAAACAGATTGAGAGCTTACCCAAGAGTGCACCTGACATTTAAAAGAAAAAAAATTTTTTTTAATAAGCAGCTACTTACATTTTGATAACTGTATTGAATGCTGTGGGCACATGCTCCTACCTTCAGTATCATATATGTATTTCTTCCCTCATCTTGGAGAAATAAACCACTACAGGCAGAATATTTTGAGTATTGATTGTCCCCATCAAGGCCAAGTGTTCTCTGTATTTCAAATTATAATAGGCATCCAGCAATGCCTATCTGCAGCAGGTGTTTATTCCATATTTAGGTGGCAGGAATTATCTAAAAATTGTACATCCACTTAATGGTTTTTAACTTGTCTTGGATAAATTGTTTTAAGATTTTTGTATCTTAAATACAGATGTACAACATTATCAGTAGAGTTTCACATAGATTGAGTTAATGGAGGAGTTAAATAAGACACGTTAATTCTAAAGCTTTGAATTTTAAGAAGTATTTGAAGTTTATTAATTTATGTTGGGTGATGGCATCTGCTGGCAAAGGCAAAATATTGTAGCTTAACTTAATCAGAGATTAAGAAGAAAGTGGTCCACTGGAGAAGGGAATGGCAAACCACTTCAGTATTCTTGCCTTGAGAACCCCATGAACAGTATGAAAAGGCAAAATGATAGGATACTGAAAGGGGAACTCCCCGGGTCGATAGGTACCCAATACACTACTGGAGATCAGTGGAGAAATAACTCCAGAAAGAATGAAGGGATGGAGCCAAAGCAAAAACAATACCCAGTTGTGGATGTGACTGGTGATAGAAGCAAGGTCCGATGCTGTAAAGAGCAATATTGCATAGGAACCTGGAATGTCAGGTCCATGAATCAAGGCAAATTGGAAGTGGTCAAACAGGAGATGACAA
>SJYX01005105.1:19821-30046 GCA_006410675.1 Oreotragus oreotragus
AGACCCTGCTCCTGGGAGGGATTGGGGGCAGGAGGAGAAGGGGACGACAGAGGATTAGATGGCTAGATGGCATCACCGACTGGATGGACATGAGTCTGAGTGAACTCCGGGAGTTGGTGATGGACAGGGAGGCCTGGAGTGCTGTGATTGATGGGGTGGCAAGGAGTCGGACATGACTGAGCGACTGAACTGAACTGAATCAGAGATTGTGAAAGACATGTCTTGAAAAGAAACAATGAGTGCCAGTGCTTGGGACCTATGAATATAAACTCTGAGAACTCCTGAAACCTGACAAATATTATGGAGCCAAAGGAAATCCAAGAGCAGAAGAGAGACCTAGAAATTAGGAAAGAAAGAACAATGTGCTAGATTGCTGTGGGTTGCATGGGATCTCAGCTTTCATCATTTTAGATTTCAAAGTTAAAACTATTTTAGGAGGATACTTTTCCTTTTTATTTATTATAAATTGTATTTCCACTAAGGATTTCCTTGGTGGTCCAGTGGCTAATATTCTACAGTCCCAATGCAGGGGGACCCAGGTTCTATCCCTGGTGAGGGAACTAGATCCCACATGCTACAACTGAAAAGATCTCACTTTCTAATGGCAGAAAGTAAAGAAGAGCTAAAGTGCCTCTTGATGAGAGTGAAAGAGGAGAGTGAAAAAGCTGGCTTGAAACTCAACATTAAATAAACTAAGGTCATGGTATCTGGTCCCATCATTTCATGGCAAGTAGAAGGGGGAAATGTGGAAGTAGTAACAGATTTTATTTTCTTGAGCTCCAGAATCACTGCGGACAATGAAATTAAAAGACACTTGCTTCTTGGAAGGAAAGCTGTGACAAACTGAGACAGCCTATTAAAAAGCAGAGACATCACTTTGCTGACAAATATCTGTATAGTCAAAGCTAGGCCTTCCCAGTAGTCATGTACACATGTGAGAGTTGGACCATAAAGACGGCTGAGTGCTAAAAAATTGATGCTTTTGTATTGTGGTGCTGGAGAAGACTCTTGAGAGTCCTTTGGACTGCAAGGAGATCAAACCAGTCAATCCTAAAGGAAATCAACCCTGAATATTCACTGAAAGGACTGACGCTGAAGGTCCAATAATTTGGTCACCTGATATGAAGAGCTGACTCATTGGAAAAGAGTCAGCTGATGCTGGAAAAGATTGAAAGGAAAAGGAGAAGGAGTCAGCTGGCTAGACGACTCAATGGATATGAATTTGAGCAAACTGGGAGACAGTGGAGAACAGAGGAGTGAGGTGTACTGCAATCCAGGAGGCTGCAAATAGTTGGACACGACTTAGTGACTCAATAACATTTCCAGTTTTGTTTTGTTTTTTAACAGAAATGTTTATTAACCAGTTTGTTTTAGTTCATATATTCAGCGAGTGAATAGTAACTTATTGCATGTCACCGTAGAGGGGAAATGGTTAGAGATTTATTGGTGATATCGGTTGGGAAGATCTATGAATATAAAATATTTATTTGGCCCTATTAAGACTTTGGAGCCATTTGGTAATGGCTGTAACATTTTTTGAGTTATTACTATGTGCTGGACACTGATAGTTTACATGTGCTATTTAATTTTCATAACAGTGTTATAAAACAGGTAATGCTCTTATTATCATAATTTTTCTGATGAGGAAGAAGAGTCCAAGAGAGGTTAAATAATTAGCCAAAAGTTATTCAGCTAGTAATTGTTAGAGCTCATATGCAGGCCAGGGAAGTATGTTCACACCAACTGGTTATCACAAAGGAAAGAATAACTCAAGTCAAAATAGATGCATCCAGTATCTCCAACCATTTTCATAGTCAAATAATAATTTAGCAGTAGTTTTCTGTGTTTATTGGTTATATTTCATTTTCCTTTAATGTTTTGCTTTTACTTCTAGGTTTTATGCTTTTAGCAGTGTTTTTTATTTTCAATAAATTGTGTATGTATATTAGGGAATTCCATACCATTAAAAAATTTTAACTTTTCACTTTTTAAGTAAGGACTAACTTTGATAAAGCAATTGTATAAATCTCAGTAAACATTTGCATATGTGTACGTCCGTGTCATTGACCACCCAGTTGAAAGTAAAGAATGATTTCAGTACCCTCCCAGGCTCCTCTCCATCAGTATTCTCATCATTACCTGTCTCCTCTTCCTGGAATAAACACTTTTCTGACTTCTTTCTCGACTGGATAGTCTTACTATCTTTGAACTTCATGTACGCTGTGAAAATGCCGCTGCAGCCTGTGTAGTCTTGTGTCTGACTCTCACACAGCGTACCTGTTCACTTCATATAGGCAGTCAGAGTCTATCAGTACTTTGTTCTTTTCCGTTGCTACATACTATTCCATCATATGGGTACTCCATAATTCATCCATTTCTACCGTTCATGACTGTTAGGGGTTACTGCTAATAAAGCTGTTGTGAACATTCTTGTACACATTTTTTAGTAGACAGAATACTCATTTCTGTCAGGTATATTCCCCAAAATACAATTGCTGTATCATAAAATACATGTTTAGCTTTGGCAAGCTTTTGCCAAAAAGTATATGTTTTCCTAAGTTTGTTTTGTACTCTGATAACCTATGATCTAACAAGAATACTCTCATTTCTGTTAGTAGTCTTTAAAAAAATTTGGGAAGGGAATCTTATTAGACAAATAAATAGATTTTGATAGTGATCTATGGAGTAGTCCTAGGTAGAAAACTGTTATTTTTCATGTATTAATTACTCTGTACATAGATTAATACAAAACTCTAGGAGAAAATAATGAGGTTTGAGATATAGCCCTGCCTAAAGAAGCTTATAGTTTAGTCAAACAGGCAAGAGAGTGAAAGATAAGCAATATAGTACAGTATCCAAGTGATACATGATTTGTATAGACAATATGTACTGTGGCATGGTGAAGAGCGGTCACTAGACTGAAACGACTGGAGAAGGCTTCAGATGAGCTTTGGTGAGTTAGGTAGAATTGAATTGAAAGGTATGGTTCATCATGAGTAATATTATAGGAAAGTGAGAAAAGCTTGTAGGTGTCTAAATTGGTCTGACTGGATTGAAAGATTTCTTAGTTGAGGGTGATGGAAAGATGGTTGGAAAATTATGTTGTGGTTAGGCTTTTGAGACTTTAAATGTCAGGTTAAGGTCTTATTTGAGAGTTCAATGTGTAGATTAAATTCACTTTCTCTAAAAGCTCTGATTTATTTATTATTGTTGTTATTATCATCATTATCATCAAAGCATACTTGTACAAGGTATTCTATCTTTCTGTTCCATTCTCCCTCTCAAGAGCATTCCATTTAGTTCAGTTACTCAGTCGTGTCTGACTCTTTGCGAACCCATGGACTATAGGATGCCAGGCTTCTCTGTCTATCGCCAACTCCCAGAGCTTTCCTGAAACTCATGTGCATGGAGTCAGTGATGCCACCCAACCATCTCATCCTCTGTCGTCCCCTTCTCCTCCTGCCTTCAACTTTCCCAGCATCAAAAAATGACTTTTCCAATGAGTCATTTCTTCCAGTGAATCAGTTCTTATCAGGTGGCCAAAGTATTGGAGTTTCAGCTTCAGCATCAGTCCTTCCGATGACTCCTTTCCCGACTCAAGTGCATTATGAGTAGCATTTAATAGAGATTTTAGACATAGTATAAATTAATTTTGAGGAGAACCTGATTCATTACCTCCTTTTAAAAAAATAATTTGAGGTGATTTTCTTTAGGGGTGATCACACATTGTAAAATATGTCATGAATCGAGTTACTTCTGAGAGCCTTTTTTTCCTCTAATACCTTTGGTAAAGGTTTTTGAAAAGAACCGTATTTCAGAAAATTTTCCTCCTTTTTCCATATTAGTATCTTCAGATAATAAGAAGCAGATACCTAATGATGCTTCTGTTGAAAGTGAAAGAGACTCATCAGATATACTGCAAAATTGGTCCCTCCAAGACCATTGTGGAACGTATTCACCCTTAATATACCAAGCTCTTTGTGAACATGTGCAGACTCAAATGTCGCTGATGAATAACTTGGCTTCAAAGAACAATCCTAATGGAATTCCTACTGCACCTTGCCACACTGTGTCTGGTTCTGGTTAGTATGAATGACGTTTTAAAAAGCAGAATATAAGTTCTAATTAAATTGCCTGGTAATTGTATAAGCAGTCTGAGATGTGAATGACTTTTTCTCCCTTTTACATTTTAGAATCTCAGACGTCTTCACCTTCCAGTTATGGTTTATGCACCTCTATCCCAGTCCGGTTACTTCAGCAGCCACCCTGCCCTCCAATGGTTCATTCTGTGAGTGCAGTTTATATACTATATAAGTAATAATTTGCTTTTAGAAATTGTCATCTTGAGAGAAAATTTAATTTACTGATTGTATCTTAATGCCCTAGGATGTAAAGACCAATTATTTTTTGAGTTATTTTTTATTAGAAAAGTTTGCCTGTTAATTAAGGACAGTGGTGGGCAGGGGGAAGGAAAAAGATTACTAGAAAAAAAAAATCACCCATACCTACCACCCAAGCACAATTGCTGTTAACACACTGATAGAGCATGTTCCAGTCATTTAATTCTTTGTGTAGGTTTCGTTTTCTGGTTTTAATCTGTTAAGTAAACTTTCTTTTAAAAATATCATCATAGTTTTATATAGTTTTACATGCTGCTTTTTTTCACTTAACATTTAATTGTGATTTACCTTTTGTAAATTTTTACTGAGTTCTTACTACTCTGTTTAGTGGATATACCATGGTCTGTGTAACTCCTCACCTACGGTTAGACATTTAAATAAATTTTTTACTACTGTAACATTTCTCTAAATATGTTTGTGCAGAAGCCTTTTCAGCTTATTTTCTACACTGTGATTTCCCAAAGTGGAAGTTTGTTTTAGTCCCAAAGTAGACTATTTTTTGATGCCTTTAAACCATTTATGATATTTGCAATCTATTTTGGTCATGGCTTTATAATGTTCCCATATTACTGAGTGAACTAATTAAGCTTTAAAAATGCAGAATAGTGAGCTAAGGGGAGATTGACTTATTCACTGGTAATCTGTAACTCCATCCTGCAAATGTCATCTTCTAACATTTTTCATTTGTGCTCATTATTTTTGAAGTCTTAGCTTGTTTTTTTCTTTCTTTAGGAAGTTCAGACTGATGGTGACAGTCAGTTTGCATCACAAGGAAGAACAATTTCTGTGAACTCTACTGATGACGTTGTAAGGAATTCCTTCAATACCTGTCTTGGAATTTCATGTAACCTGCCCCAAACTGGCAAACCAGCTACTCCAACATTTCAGCAACTGGGTCTTGCTAATGGGGTTCTGCCGAAAAGACTTTCTGAGGAACCGCACTTACTGAAGTGTTTCCAAACATACATGAAACTGTTGCGTTCTCATCCTGACAGTCCTACTCACCACAGTCAATCTATTTTGGTCATGGCTTTATAATGTTCCCATATTACTGAGTGAACTAATTAAGCTTTAAAAATGCAGAATAGTGAGCTAAGGGGAAATTGACTTATTCACTGGTAATCTGTAACTCCATCCTGCAAATGTCATCTTCTAACATTTTTCATTTGTGCTCATTATTTTTGAAGTCTTAGCTTGTTTTTTTCTTTCTTTAGGAAGTTCAGACTGATGGTGACAGTCAGTTTGCATCACAAGGAAGAACAATTTCTGTGAACTCTACTGATGATGTTGTAAGGAATTCCTTCAATACCTGTCTTGGAATTTCATGTAACCTGCCCCAAACTGGCAAACCAGCTACTCCAACATTTCAGCAACTGGGTCTTGCTAATGGGGTTCTGCCGAAAAGACTTTCTGAGGAACCGCACTTACTGAAGTGTTTCCAAACATACATGAAACTGTTGCGTTCTCATCCTGACAGTCCTACTCACCACAGTCCCACCCTATTACAGCCAGCTTTCTTGGCTACTAATGAAGAAAAATGTACTAACGAACACATTGGTGAGGTCAGAAGTGAAGGAAAGGATTTAAACATAGCTCTGCGAGATTCAAGAATAAAGGATGTGCAGAAGGCAAAAAACGTGAACCAGAGTGCTGAAAAAGTTAGATCTATCAAGTATTTGTTGGGAGAGCTCAAGGCCCTGGTAGCAGAACAAGGTAGATAAGTACTTTATAATTTTCTGTGGCATGGCATCATTTAAATTCAGAATAATCAACAGGAAGTTTGTGGTATTTTCCATAGAAGTATGTTTATGCTAATGAGGAAATGAGTTTTGTCTGTTTTATTCTTATTTTGTGGGTTTTTGCTCCCTGTTGTTTCCTGTGGATTTGAAACATGCTAGGGAATATTATTCTTTTACTTGTAAGTGTGTGTTTATTCTACTTGATTCAGAGGGACCTTGAAAAGATTCAACCAAAGAAAATTTATAGAGATAAATTTTAAGGGGTTGGAGGACATGGTTAACTCCCTAGAACAGAGTGATAATTTTTCCTACTTTAAAAAGATGTAGAAGTTTTCCTCTCATCATTTATTTAATAACTGTTACAATGTTTAACAAATCTCACTTTGAGAAGGAATCTAAATCTTCTGATGCCCTTTTTAATTCACTCTTAAGATATTTTAATTAATCAAGAAAAATATCTTAGGTGGAGTCATGAGATATTTGAGCCAGGTTGTATTCATTTTCATTATGTATGTATATTCTGAATAATGACTTTCACTTGGAGTTAGTTACACATTTGTCATCTAGAAAACACAGTAATTGATTATGGAAGTTCTAACTGAGTACCTAATATTTGCAGTCTGACAAAAAAATTACCAAACCTTAAAATTTATCTGTATTATTAGGATTGTAGCACTGTTAATCCTGTGGTTCAGTATATTAAAATCTCCTGTACGTTCAGACTGTTAATTCATTATTATTCTCTTAACTGAGTACTAAATCATTGGTAACAATTATAATAGTAGTAATATTAGCTGAACTCCGGGAGATGGTGATGGATAGGGAGGCCTGGCGTGCTGCGATTCATGGGGTCGCAAAGAGTCGGACACGACTGAGTGACTGAACTGAACTGAACTGAATATTAGCTATCACTTATTGAGCACTTAGCATGTGCCCAGCACTGTGCTAAGTGTTTTATGTGCATTATCTCATTTAATCCTCACAGCAACCCTATGAGGTACTATTATTGTCCCCATTTTACAGATGAGGAAACTGAGGCTTGGAGAACAGTATTTCATTTAATCCTCTCAGCAACCCCATGAGATACTGTTGTTATCCATTTAACCACGAAGAAACCTAGGCTTCAAGAATTAAGTAATTTGACTAAGGTACATTGCAGGAAAACGGTGGAGCCCAGGTCTCTGCCTCCAATGCTTTCTGCAGAGCATTCTGCTCTGTAATTGGGCACCGTTGTTTACTGTGTGCATGTAAACTTTCCATTAAGGTGTACAATACTTGTGGAATTGATTAACTTTTTGTAGCTGAATACCTTATCTCTTTTGGATATCAGACAGTTAATATTATATTTATTAAATGTTTTCATTTCACAGAAATTTTTGTTTAATTGAAGTATAGTTGCTTTACAGTGTTGAATGAGTTTCTCCTGTACAGCAGTGCATCAGTTGTATGTATACATGTATCCACTCTTTTTTAAATTTTCTTCCTGTTTAGGTCACCATAGATCAAGTAGGATTCCTTGTGCTGTACCATAGGTTCTCATTAGTGATCTCTTTTTTACATAGTACTGTACCTATATCAACCCTCATCTCCCAGTTCATCCCACCTTCTCCCCCCTTGCTGGCCATAAGCTTTTTTGCTACATTTGTGACTCTATTTCTGCTTTGCAAATAAATTCATCTGTACCGTTTTTCTAGCAGTTCACAGAAAATCTGAATAAAAATGAACAAAAATAAAAGGACAAGAGATCTAAAATCTACCTTCTACCTGTATCTTTTTGCCACCTCCCAAATCATCCAGTCCCCACAGTTAATGACAAAAATGATACTGCTTTTGATGCTGCATCAAATGAAGTGTAGCTGGTTGTGTTAAATTTACTTCATAAAATTAAATAATAAAACTTATCTTAGTAGACCCTCCCTTAATATATTTCCAAATTGAATCACCAGAAGTGAATTATTTGCTTTTGCCAGGATCAAAGGTTGTGTTGTTAACACTAAAATCAATTATAAGAAACCCTTTAGTAATTATAGGAACATGTGGACTAGGAGATATATATAAACCATGTTCCTACTAGACACTTTAATTGAAAAAAAATCACTGATATCATAATTCTGTGACTTAACATAAATCTTTAGTTTACTGAACTTAATGCCTTTAGAATTCGTCTCAATAAGGAAATGCAGACTACAGGAAAAAGGAAAATAGGATTTGTATAATAAATTCATAAATAACTGAGTTTGTGTATAGTGCATATGTATATATGTGAAATGTTTTCTTTTTTAGTAATACATATGAATAATCTTATCAAAAAAGCAATTTATAATACTGTGTTTACTCATTTCTTCTATTTTTTTATAGAAGATTCAGAAATTCAGAGGTTGATTACAGAACTGGAGATGTGTATATCTCTGCTTCCAGCCATAAGTGCAAACACAAATATTCAGGTTGAAATAGCACTGGCCGTGCAGCCACTAAGAAGTGAAAATGCTCATTTACGCAGGTAAGAGTTGTGCTTTGAATTTTTTTGTCTCCATGCAGAGATGTCCCATGGCCAGAACAAAAATGTCTAGTGAGATATCTTGGGCTTTGTAAGGAAAATAGACATGGTCTCACTGTGTTTATTTTATTATTTTCCGAATACTGACGGCAGTCTCTAACTCTTCCGTTATTTCTGCCCACTAGCATGTATTTTTTCACAACTTTTCCACATCTGCTGTCACTTGGTTGGTAACAAATAGAAAGTATTCATTAGGCTAGTCTAGGCGATGCAGTCCATGGACTATATCATCCATGGGGCCGCAGAGTTGGACACGACTGAGCGACTTTCACCTTCAGGCTGTGCAGTGCCTGTGCTCAGTTGCCTCAGTTATGTTTGGCTCTGCAACCCCACGGACTGTAGCCTGCCAGGCTCCTCTGTCCACGGGGTTTCCCAGGCGAGCATACTGGAGGGGTGAGTTGCCATTTCCTTCTCCAGGGCATCTTCCTGACCCCAGGGATCAAATCTGGGTCTCCTACATTGCAGGGGAATTCTTTACTGCTGAGCCTCCTGGGAAGCCCAGGACTTAGTCTCTGTGTGTTATTTATCTTGCTGTTGTGACCATAGGAAATACCAGTGGTTGTTATTTGTTTCTGTTTCTTAGAACATTTTTCTTTGACTGGTGGATTTTTGTTTTTTGGCTGCGCTGGGTGCTCGTTGCTTTGCGTGGGCTTTCTCTGGTTGCAGCAAGCGGGGGCTACTCTGTTGTGGTGTGTGGACTTCTTGTCGTGCTGGCTTCCCTTAGGGCAGAGCACAGGCTCTAGGTAGGTGCTCAGGCTCAGTAGCTGCGGCCTGCAGGCTCAGCAGTTGCGGCGCACGGGCTTAGTTTCTCAGGGGCTGGTGAGATCTTCCCAAGCTAGGGAGTGACCCTGTGTCCCCTGCACTGGCAGGCAAATTCTTATACACTGTGACACGGGGGAAGTCGCAGGACATTTTAAAATTCCTTTAGGAGCTAATTTATAAGCCACTTTACTTCTTTTAATTGGAGGTTAATTACTTTACAGTATTGTATTGGTTTTGCCATACATCAACATGAATCCACCACAGGTATACACGTGTTCCCCATCCTGAACCCCGCTCCCTCCTCCCTCCCCGTACCATCCCTCTGGATCGTCCCCGTGCACCAGCCCCAAGCATCCAGTATCATGCATCGAACCTGGACTGGCGATTCGTTTCGTATATGGTATTATACATGTTTCAATGCCATTCTCCTAGATCATCCCACCCTCTCCCTCTCCTACAGAGTCCTGTTCTATACATCTGTGTCTCTTTTGCTGTCTCACATACAGGTTTATCGTTACCATCTTTCTAAATTCCATATATATGCGTTAATATACTGTATTGGTGTTTTTCTTTTTGGCTTACTTCACTCCGTATAATAGGCTCCAGTTTCATCCACCTCATGAGAACTGATACAAATGTATTCTTTTTAATGGCTGAGTAATACTCCATTGTGTATATGTATCACAGCTTTCTTATCCATTCATCTGCTGATGGACATCTAGGTTGCTTCCATGTCCTGGCTATTATAAACAGTGCTGCGATGAACA